>PVKM010023574.1:0-21086 GCA_004027735.1 Carollia perspicillata | reverse complement strand
TGTGGTGTTACAGGTCTGAGGATCTGGAATACATTTACAATCAACTCAGAACGATAAAGGTAAGGGGCCTGACGGGGCTCCTGGACAAGCTTCAGAGCAGCTACTTCCCAGCTTTCCAAGCCATGTTCAGAGATGTGGTAGCAGGTGAGGAGCAGCAAGTATTTTTGTGAATACATTTATCTCAAATTTGTAATTTAGGGCTGAATTATCTTCCTCTCTGATTTCGGCAGCTGTAAGTCCGTATAACCCTCCGACCCCACACAATCTAGCATGACAAGAATACCAAATCTAGAAGCAGAAAGGCAGCTGCCCTGTGCTGTTTGCATTTTCCACCCCTTTGTGGTCTAGGGAAAGGCCCCTAAGTCTCTGAGCTCCCGTGTAAAGCATGGCTATGGTACACACGCACTTCCCACCTGCTTCCTTGGCTGTTGGGATACAATGTAGGTGGAAGTGGTTTACTGACTGCGCTACCCCGCACAATTGCATGTCTTTATCTCTCACTTCTGGAATTCAGGCCTCTTTGCCCCTGGCTCCTCCAGGCCTTCATTCCATTTCTAGCTCCATTCTGCTTTTCCCATTCCTGCTCTCAGAAGGGACTGCAATTTCCTGGCCATCTGAGCACCAGGCAAGATCAGCCCTTGTCAGACTTGCAAAGCCAGCAAAGTCTATAATTAGAAGGAGTTAAGTTATTCCAGGGCTCCCTCTCCCCTCAACAGTGCACTTTGCTTCTTTCCTTTCTCTTTTCAGACCTCTTCCTACCTCTTCAAGATTGTAGGTCAGAATGTGCTTTCGGGGGTATTTGCGATTTCATGTGATTTACACTCATCCAAGTAGTGATTTCCAAACTTTTTTTCTCTATCAGTACTCTGTCTTCAAAGACAATTTCCTATGTCAGTCCCACAACATAGAACTAATAAAGATATATTTGCTCTGTCAAAGAGGGGAGTGTCCTGTGTCCCTGGCACGTTGGTTGATTCTTTGTCCCACCTTTTTCTCCAAATGGGGTGGGGCTTGAAAACCACTCAGCTACGGAATGAAAGTTGCAGCAGTGGAGTTGCTGACACGGGCTCCCTAACAGAAGCACTCACCGAAGTAGTTAGGCTTTGAGGTCCTTCTGGCCCTGAAGTCTTATCACAGAGTCTGCTCTGCCCCAGCATAAAGCTTGCTTGGAGCAAAGCGTACCTTGAGGCCTTGGTTTATTGCTTCACTGAGAGATTTCATGTCCCAGAGGAATCGATTGTTGTTCCCAATTTGTAGTTCAATTAAAATGGTGTTATGTGTACCACTATTGGTATTAGAGATTATTGTGGGGGATGCACAGACAGGCGTACTTAAAAATCTGTGGAAGGGTAACTGTTTTTGGTAGATGATGCCAGTTTTCCATTGATGTTAGTGATTTGAAGTTCTCATTTTATATGATTTTATTTAAGTTAAAATGAGGGTCAGTGCAGAGAAAATTTAAGTAATACTGTAGGTTATATGCAGACATGATAAATATCTTAAGGGAGGTATGCACATGACTGTAATTTGGGACTCTGAAATTAAAAAAAACATGTAGTAGAATTATATTTGTGAGTTGATTATTGATAAATTAATAGACTATGATTATTTACACTATTACTTGTTATAAAAGATTTGGTTCCCTGTGCCAGCTTTAAAAAGTTATTTGTAGTAGAGTATATAATGGCAATGAAAAGAAATTAGAAAAAAGCAGTTATAGTAATACCAGATAAACACTACCGTAAAAATAAAAATCCTTGAAATATATAATTCAATTTGGATAATAGGAGAAAATAATTTTGATTAGAGGAATTGAGTAGAGACCTTGTCAGAAATTTTGTTGGGATCTTTGAAAAGTAAAAATATTTTAGAGGCATTTTATGTGCATTACTCTTATTAGTCATAAGAGGGGTTTTCATTTGCTCACTGATGGACTGAGGACAGGGAGAGGAAAATAAATATTCCTGGGTTAGTGGGCATGAATTTTAAAAGAGTGACAAATGATGAAGGACGTTAAAAAATGTAGTCAAATGTGCTAGAACAAGGTTGTCTGAAGTGGAATTGATTAGGAAATAAAGAACCTTGGAACAGGAAGCAACAGTCTCCTGGAGAGAGAGAACAGACTAATTAGAGAGTTCTCATCTCTGGCCACTAGGGGTAGGGTTGAAATAGTGCGGTGTGGTGCTCATCCGGGATTTTTGCAGATGGAAGAGATGTCGAAGTCCAGTGGTGCTCTGGAACAGGCTTGAACTGGCTTGCAGTTTCTCAGGAGAGCCTACTTGTATGCAAATCTTTTCAAATCGTCCTCCCCAACACTCATTGAAGTCAAGTTGGTAGCTTTAAACTAGACATGGTGGGAATATTGGTAATATTTACACAACGGAAATTGGCAGATGCTATGAATACAGGATTTTGTCTCATAAGAGCCTGTTGTTAAAGATTTCCCAGAAAACTACTGGGCAGCCTTGTACAGGTGGCCTTTTATATTTAGTTTTTAAAAGTTGTGAGCCTAACTCTGTTCATCCCTTTTTCTTCATTTGTCTTGAGAGCCAAGGTGATTGCACCCTGGACTGAATGAGGCAGTCCTCAAACATTGTGCTCTTAAAATCAGTGGAGTGCTTATTTGATTATGATTAAAGAAAGTTTTGCTTTAAAAAAATTATCATAAAGAGAAAGCTGCCCTGGCTTCTGGGCTCAGCTTCTTTTCTCACGACACCCATGAAAGCTAGAGCTCATGCTCATCAGAATGGCTGCTGAATTCTGACATGCCTCTCCCCACACAGCGATTTGCAGCTCCCAGCTCCCTCATTTTAAGATTGATTTGACTTTCAAAAATTTGATTCACATTCTACTTTCTACAACTCCATTTGGGGTATAAAGTACAAATATTCACACCACGAACTCCTGCATGTCATGAGCCCCCAAACCATCAAGCCAGGGATTCAACATAATAACTTGGGGTAATCTTGCTTTTGCTTAGTGAGGCAGGGCTGGCCAACAAACAGGAAGACCCTAGGCAAGTTGCTTAGGTCTTAAGTTCCTCACTTAGAAAGTGGAAGTAATAAAGCTACTTTACAGGGTTTTCTATGAGAGGGTGTATGTCTAATGGGTAGAACAATGCCTGGCATATTGAAACTGTTTACTAAATAGTATATATTTTGAGCTTCCTTTAGGATGAACACAGAGCCTTATCCCTATAATATGATGAAGGCCATCTGCTCTCATATGGTAGGGCCTGATGTTCTACCTGGGAAAGAACTCATCTTTGTACACACTTCCTTGCTGTTCAGTTTACCAGTGGCCTTCTGCATTCCTTCTAATTTGCCCTGCAGGATTAGTACCCCATGCAACTGGTTTTTCTACTTCCCCTCTCTGTCACCATAAGATGATCGGTGAAAGGCACTTCCCCTTCCTGGGCTATGTCAAAGGAAATGGTAGATTTTCCTGGCTTTCCTTGTCATCATCAGGCTATGCTATTTCTCTGTTCCCTGTGACTTCTCCTCCATAAGAGCTCAATAAAATTCTTTATTAGCAAATATTCATCAGAGACATTACCCTTTATGGAATGCCCACTTTGGTCCAGCACTATGCTAGCTATGTATGAAGAGTCTATTTGTACCACCTTCAGAACTTCACAAGAACTCATTATTTTTAAAGAGAGGAGAAAGGAAGGAGAGAGGGAGTGAAACATCAATGTGTGGCTTTCTCGCTAGTGCCCTCTACTGGGGACCTGGCCAGCAACCCAGGCAATCAAACCGGCAACCCTTTGGTTCACAGGCCTATGCTCAGTCTACTGAGGTACAACAGCCAGTGCAAGAATTCTTTAAATTAGTTACCGTCCAACCTATTTTTTGAGATTCAGAGAGGTTAAATGTGCCCAAGGTCATACAACTGGTAAGTGTCTGGGTTGGTGTTTGAAGACATCTTTTTGACTCTGAATCTGTTCTCTGTCATCTATTTTGTGTTGCCTTGGAGATATCAGTAGCAAAGTCATCGGCAAAAAAATTACTAAGTATCTTCCCCACATAGAGCACCAGGCTGGAGCTGGGAGGGCCAAGAAGCTTAGATGTAGGAATGTTATAAGAAAGCCTCCTCAGACCATTATCTTAGCTGTCCAAGGCTCTTCAGATTTCAATATCTTATCTTAAGAGTTAGAAAGTTTTGGGGGACCAGCCTTCTCTCTGCTCTCTCAGTTTGAAAGTTCAGACTCTTTATTTCCCAGGCCCCAGGGCTCCAACTTGGTGGGTCTGAGCTCCAGGCAGAGAAGAGTGACTGTTTTCAGTTTCTTCCAGCTCTGAGGGAAGCGAAGGACATCTACACCCACCTGATGCCACTCTACCACCACCTGGAAACCCTAGAGAGTGTGGAGTTTCCAGAGGTGAAGTCACGGCTGCGACCTCTGCTCCACGTGGTCTGTCTGATTTGGGCCACATGCAAGTCTTACTGCTCCCCAGGGCGACTCACTGTTCTGCTGCAAGAGATCTGCAACCTTCTCGTCCAGCAGGTTGGGTGCCCCAGGACCCCTGGTGACCTCTCCCTGGGGGATGGTTGTCATCGAATCACAGAAGCGACTAAAGTGTAGGGCAGGGAAATAATTACAGTCCGCAGGGTTCTCCCACTTGAATTATTTTACTAATCAAGCCAGTAACACACAAAGACATTTTCAGTAGTGCTGCAATGTAGTCTTCCTTTCCCCTCTACCCAAAACCCACGGTCTGATGAAGTTTAGGAGGGGTGAATTTCAACCTCCTTAATGGTCTGTGCCCTCAGCCTGTTTTAAGAGAGCAGTGAAGCCTAATGGCTCAGAATGCTGTCTCTGGAGTCAGGCATCTCTGTGCCAAATCCTGCATCACCACTTGTTAGCTGTGTGTGCCTGGTCAAGTTGCTTATCTGCCCTGTCTCACTTTCCTTTGTGCAGTGCTAAAAAGAGGAGGCCCATCTCAGAGGGCAGCGGGGCGATTATGGGGCTCTGATGAAATCACACAGGGCAAGGTTCCGTGTGCCCTGGACACACTGAGAACTCGGTGCCTGTCAGCTTCAGAAAAGCAGCCTCTTGAATCTCATGCTTCATGCTCCCCCATCCTAGGGACTCTGGTAGCACCAACCAAGGCAGCACAACCCTCCAGGAGTGTGTCTGTGAATAGAACTGGAGGTCTTAAGGAGGTTTGGGTGGTCTTCCCCCAAATCAGCTTCTTTTTTATCTAAGGAACTGAGACCTTGACTAAACAATGAACACGTTTAAAGAGGAGTTAATCATAACTAACATCTATGAAGCACATTGCAGGCTCCAAATCGCTGTGACATTCATGATCTTGGACATTTTCAGATGAGCCCTAGAGGTAGGCAGGGAGAGCCTTATTAAATTAGCATTACGATTTAAAGATGTGGACTAAGGCTCCAGGAGGCTAACAAAGTTGCCAAAGGTCCCCTGACCCACGATTGGAAGCCAGGTTGCTTGATTCATAGACCAGTGCCCTTCCATCACTCCTTGTTTGTCAGCCAGGAATCTTTTGGTTGAAAACGTAAGGAAACCCAACCAAAAAAGATAATTTATTGGCTCACGGACCTCAAAAGACCAAGGTCAGACTAGCTGTAGCCATGGCTTACCTTAAGGTCTTAGATGGTGCCTTCAGGACCCAGTTTTTTCTGCCCCTGTCTATGGTGGTGGAGGCAGCTGTCTAACAGATTCAGCTCCATTGGTTTCCAGGGTAATTCTCTTAGAGGCAGGGAAATAATTATGGTTAAAGAATTCTTACATTTATTTTACTATGAAAGTCAGTAAGAACACCTGGGAAAGAACACTTACCTCAGCCCCAGCTGGCCCAACAAAAGACTCATGGTGTTTTCTTGTCTCAGATTGGTCATTTGCTGAGCCCTAAGCCAACCACTGGCTATTTGGCTTGAACCCAGGTCCCAATCCACCTGTGGGACTGAGGATGGAGTCACATGTTTCTTATATTATACTCCTAAAAATGTCACTTGGGCAATTATTCAGTTCAAAGCTGGAGTTGGCAAAGTTGTGGGATGTCCTGCACTTGCAACCAGGCTTAGTGACACTAATGTGTTTGCATTCCAGGCCTCTGAGTATCTCAGCCCAGAGGACCTCCTAAAAAGCGAGGTAGAAGAAAGTCAGAGAAAGCTGCAAGTGGTCACGGACACCTTGAACTTCTTCAAGCAGGTGTTTCAGGACAGAAGGGAGAACCTGCACACTTACTTCAAAGAGAACCAGGAAGTCAGGGAGTGGGATTTCCCGTCTTCCTTGGTCTTTGTGCGACTGGATGGCTTCCTCAGACGACTGCATGGGGTGGAGGTGAGTGTGCTCATGCGCCCCAGGCTCCCAGCTCCAGACAGGAGTGGACAATCCAGGGATCTAAAAAGCAAATAGGAAAATGGCCAGCGCAACATGGTGGCCAACCCTCCATTGGTTGGAAGAACCCACAGTAAGATTCAAATATTTGGGTTTATCATTTGGATTGATCATCATATAATGGTGATTCTGTTAGAAGTTTTGGAAAGTCTGATTATAGACCCATTTAGGAAGAAGGTCCAAGGAATTGAAACTGGAAAAGACACTGGCATTCAGGCTGCCTGTCACTGCCAAACCCAATAAGCAATGACAGCGATTGAATCTTTATAGGCACTTCATTCAGATGGCTGACAATCTGAGAAAGATGGTGGGTTCATACCCTAACAGACCATTTTGTCATCACGTTCCAGGCCAGACTTTTTATAATAGGGAAATAAACAAGGTGTGGTGAGGGCTTTGAGATTCAGAAGCTGCAACATTCCTGTCCTGGGCAGTTAGATGTTCCCAGGTGAGGGTGGTCCTCTGTCTCTCCCTGGAACACAAAGGCCTGGATGCCTCCACTTGTCCCCAGGCGGTAATCTTTAGCAGTGCCCCAGGAGGTCAGATGTTTGCCCAGGAGCCAGGACAGGCCTTATCTGTAGTTTCTGAAACAAAAGTTTTAACATACACATTACTTGCCAGACTTATAACTTTTACCTTAAGCTAAAATTTTTTAAATCTTGAGTACCCTATCAGAATCAGTCAACTAATTCAGTTGGTCTTCAGATTGCCCATAATCTTCAAATTTTGTTTCAAATACACCCTTGCTAAAAAGTTTGGTGTGCAAAATTCAAGTGAGCTAGCTGATCCGAATGCAGCTTCCCATACCCACAAAGCTACTACTTTGAACTTGCCCTTCTCTACTACCAGACTAGTGAATCCCAGTGCAAGATAAATGTGACTTTATTTCAAAGTTGCATCTCTCCCCAATTATTTAAAAGTGAATATGAATATTAGTTTAAGGACCAGAATGAGGAGACATGGAACTTTTTCTTTTGATTGTTTTTAACCTCAGAATTTAATGTGGTTAACAGATCTTTTAACACTTCACCGATCAATATTTGCTGATTGACCTTTGGGGGAGGGACAATGGACATAATAAAATGAACACATACGTATTCTAAAATTTCTTTGGGATACTCAAGGTCAAGTTCAAGATTAAGATCATGGCCTAGAAAGACTGAGAAAGAATTAAAGTTACATCACTAGCTATGGTCAGCAGAGATCGGGGGTGATGAGGGGAATATGTTGGGAAGAGGCTGGGATGAATGGCACAAACCATGGGATTATGAGGATAAGAATATGAGATTGAATCTGTTCATTTCCCTTCCCAAACACTGATCCAGTACTGCTAGTCACCAGGCCTTGAGCAGGCACTAGGGATACAATGATGACGGAAATATGGTTTTACCTGTAAGAAGCCCTTGCACCAGCAGCCACAGCACAGGACAGCATAGACTAATGGAGGATGTCCAAGGACGGAAAGACACAGAACCAGGAAACTTCAGTGAGGTGTATTAAATGCCATGATATGGGCAAAAAACTGATGTGTTATTGGGAGCGAGAAAGAGGAATCCCTAACTCAGTGGGGCTCTGAGAAAGTGGTAAGCACCAGAGGAAGTAAATTTTGACAGTGGACTAAGAATTTGCTGGGGAAAGAAGATGAGGAAGAGCATAGAGACAGAGAAAATGTATAAGTGAGAAAGCCTGAAGCTAGATCTTTTGAAAGGTGCATCTTAAATCCTGGTCAGGATCATGGAAAGTATAAGTAATTGATATCCTAAATGCCTCTTCCCTGCTCCTCCGGCATCCCACCATGCCTACGCCCGTGCAAGCAATTCCATCTCAGCTTTTGATGTGCAGCCTCTCCTCCCCTCCCCCTCCACTGTATTCCTCTCACCTCCCACATCGGTCCTTCTGCTGCTGTTTAGCTGAGCTGACCAGGTAGAGTGCCTGCTGTTATGGTACACAGCCTTGCAGGCTCTTCAGCCCTGCATCAGCCCTGGAGTGAAAACAGAGCACAGCTCAGAAGTGACTGTGGGGCTGGGGCCCCATTCTATGCGCACGATGAATTCCTGATGTGACTTTGCATATAGACAGCTACCCTAACACCAGAGCACCTAATCTGCAGGGCATACCTGGTAAATACAGGAAGCCAGGGCCAACGGCCTCCCTGGAAATCATCACCCTCACAAAAGTCCACTCTTAGGCTGCTTCTTCTTTCTGAATCAAGAGCACAGATGCAGGAAAAGCAGTGCCCCTGTTTAATTAGAGGATAATTTGAATGTCACCATGTTCTCAGACTTCCTGCTTTGTCCAGTGGTAACTTTTCTATCCTGTGCTCTGGTTTACTTATTTGCCCTTAGGGCAAACTCTACTATTTCTTTTCTTTACTGCCTTTCCCTTTATTTTCTTTTTCCTTTTTCTTCTCTTTGTACTTGTCTCCCTTTCCCTTCTCTGTTTTCCAAGTCTTCTCTCTCTATTTGTTTCCTTTACTCTTTGTTCACCCTGAATTTCCATAATCTTCCTTTTTCCTGTGGCTGCTCCTTTACCTTGTCCTAGCATTTCCTCCCCTCTTTCATTTTTCATCTTCAAATCATTTGCTCAGCCTCATACCCTTGGCCTCTAGTTCCCCCACCTCTTCCTACTCAGCTCAGTGCAGCGGGACATGGGACTATCGATTGCCTCCAAGCAGATTTCATGTAGCCCTTTAGTTAACATTCTGTGTATCTCCGTGATCGATGCCTGTTTAAATGGGATTAATCTGCTTCTCTCCAGCAAGAATTAGCATGAACCTAGCCTTATTCATCTTGCTATTCTAATACAATATGTGGCCACTGAGACGTGAGTAGCTGCAATTAATAAATATACAAAGCTCAGCTAATAAAATGACATCAATGTGTCTACTACCCTTGTACGCTCACATCCAGAGTTGTGCTGTGAAGGGCTGGTTTTTAATATCCAGAGTTCTCTTTCATTTCCTTCCCTCTGATTTGTGTTGCTTTTTTCATTGTGTAAATCAACTCTTCCCCTCTGGATACCTGTTAAAATAAATGTGGGGTGAGCTGGTGGCGGGGGGTGGGGGGTGTTGTGCAGTATATTCCTGAGAAGTTTTCAGCAGGTCTACAGTATATGGAGTACCTGCATTCTCAGAAGCCACTGTCCTCTTCCTCATCACAGTGACACAGCTTATCTCTTAGAGAGCTTAGCCTGAGCAGGGAAAGGAATGAGACTAGAAAAATTAAAAAAATAACATGTTTCAAGAGCCCACCTCAAGCCAGAGGTTGCACCCTTTCCAGGGTCCCAAGAGCAAGGCTTTGGAACTGGAAAAGGCACCAGGGATTGTGCTGCCTGCCACATGCCAAACCCGATAAGCAGAACAGGGATTGAATCTTTATGGGAACTTTATTCGGATGGCTTGTGATCTAAGAAGACAGCGGGTTCATACCCTAATGACCGTCTCACATTTTCTTTCCAAGTCAGCCTTTCATAACAGGGAATAAACAAGGTGTGGTGAGGGGTTTTGAAATTCAGGGAGGATTAGGTGAAAGAAACTGCAGCATTCTCATCCTGGGCAGTTAGCTGTTCCCAGGGGCTGGTGGTGCTCCGTCTCTCCCTGGAACACAATGGCCCAGATGCCTCGACTTGTCCCCAGGAGATAATCTCTAGTGGTGCCCCAGGAGGTTGGCTGTCTTTCCCAGGAGCCAGGATAGGCCTTATCTGTAGTTTCTGAAATAATAGCTTTAACATATGCATACTTATTAGGCTTATAACTATTTATCTTAAACTAAAATTTTCCAACTCTTGAGTCCACGATCAGCTTGCACACCCTTACTGTAGCCAATGAACACAGTGGAGCACAGCACATCCACTCCCTGGCCGTTGTCACAGGACTCAGGCAGGTTTAGCTGGGATTTGCACCCTGGGGGCACGTGGGTCCAAGCATAGTCTTTTCAAACTTGGATGTCTCCCAGGTGGTTCTAAGAAGTCTGCTTTCTCCTCCTCCATTTCGAGGGCCCCAAAGTGGTTCTGCGGTTTTACTCTGCCTTACACACTCTACTCTGCCTTTGCACACTCTGTTTTACAACATGGTTTCTAGGTCATTTTTCTACATATGCCATTCGGGTAAAACTGTAATTCACACTCCACGAAAGGGGTGTATTTGACTTTACAGCATATTAAGGAAATACCAAACACGTATGAACTCGTTCCAGTTTGAATAGTCAGGAATGTAAGGGGAATAGAGCCTTTCAGCTGCATCGTAACTCCTTCCCTCACTGTCTTCCTGCCGGATGCTACAGCTCCACACCACACCACACACCACACCACACACACACAGTGCGCACGCTGTGCACACAGCACGTACACACATCACACACGCACACACCGCACATGCATCACACCAGGCACACACTGCACACACACAACACACACACACTGTACATGTATGCACTGCACTCATACAGTACGTGCACATCACACAGATGCACACAGTCAACAGACATAACACACACTGCACATGCCACACACTGCACGTGTATGCCCTGCACATAAACACCGCATACACACACTGCACAGACACAAATCACACAAATACCACACACATGCACATATACACCACAAAACATACACACACTGCACACATCCATACTGCACACACAATACAGTACACACAGCTCAGACACATACTGCACACCACATGCACACACAGTACATACTGCACACACAGTACAGACACACAGAGTACAGCCACTGTACACATACTGCACAGATACCACACATACGACATGCACATACACATCACAACACATAGGCACACTGTTCATACACATACAACATGCACACACATCAGAGACCACATACCCCACACACAATACATATAACCCACACACCCCCTCACATCCCAAACAAACCATATACGGGCCCCCACATTCACACCCCACATCATGCACATATACACAAACCAAAGGGAGCTCCTTTTCGTGCTATAATATTGTCGATGCTGCAGATCCCCCGTTGATGTGTTGGCCTGCAGACTGTGCCCTCCAGACGATGCAGTACACAAGCAGCTTGGAGAGAGCCCTCACTGCTTTCATTATAAAATTTCTGTAAAGCTGTGACTCACTGGAGGTAGAATGATTTCCTGCTGAGGCTTTATGCGAGGTGATTAGCAGGGAGATAGGTAATAAGCTGACCGAATACAACCATGTTTCCCTTGCTCTTTCTGCCACCTCCAGTCACTCTGCTCCTCCTTTCATTCGGGCCTAATTGGGCTGGCGTCCCTTTCAGCTCTTCTTGAGCACGTGGTCATGTAGGAGACCATTAGCTGCATAAGGTCGGCCACTGTCCTAAGGTAAAGAAACAGTCTTTTTCCCAATGACCTTTTGAGGTTTTCATCTATGAATGTCTGCTTTGTGCTCTTCCTTAATGAATTCCAAAGACATTTAAGATAGGCAGCATGACCTCCCCCTCAAGTACAGGCTGTGTTTGCAGGTCTTTCCATTATCCCTGGGTTTGATTCTCCGCCTCAGGGGCCACAGCATGAATGGAAGCCTCTCCCCCCACTCTGCTAAAAGTTGCACCAGTTTTCGTAAGAACAGGCCGCAGTCGGCCCAGTCAGCTGCCTGGGACTCCATGTTCTTTGTGGTAACTGGAAAGGAGCACGTGTATATTGGCCATTACCCATCTCTTATCCACCAGCCTTACCTAAGGACATCAGGGTGACAATAATTCATTACAGTGGCTCCCCTTTATTCAAGTACCACCAGGGTACGTTCCACGGAATTCAGTAGCCCCACAGCAGGTCAGGTATTAGCAAACACACTTGACGGTTAGGGAAGCGAGGCTTCAAAAACTTGTGTCTTGCTTTAAGCTACCCAGCTAGTAAGTGACAGGCCGGGGCTGTGTAAACCCAGGGTTCCCGGCTCTGTCCTAGGCTTTTCCCACGGTGCCGCATGGCCTACCCTTCAAGTTGACATCTTCAGCCTCTATATGGCATAATGAATTTCACGTGTTTACTAGTATGATGAATAAAAATGGGCATTTAAAAGTATCATTTAAACCTGTTATTGGTTTAAATTACCTTTCATCTGTTTTGTGGGACTTTTAAATAAATGATAAAAGAGCTACATTAAAAGACAAAGATATAGTCACAGTCACTATGATACATCTGTTCCTACAATTGCAAGACAATTTCCTGTCAGATTCAGGAATCTTCTCTACAATACTTCTATTCTGTAGCCCACCCAGAAATGGAAAGCTCACTACCCCTCTTTGTGGCCCTGCTGTAGCTGGACATTTGTAACATAAAATGATTTCATTTTATTCAGTGAAACCACATAAAATTGCCATTTTTGTAGGTCAAATACAAGAAATTTTATAAGTTCCACCTATAAGATGAGGCCAAATCTGTTCTGTTTGCTCATTTGTCTTCACTCTGCCCTCAGAGAAGGGCCACGCAGGGTTCTGCATTGCACTTGACCAAGGCCCTACGAACATTTAAGGGCAGAGTTCTGCCTTGTTTTGTAATTTTCCTCTTTTCTAATTTTCTCAGTTGCTCCTGGACCCTTATTTCTCAGATTTTCTACCACCCTATCACCTTCTCCTGGATGTGCTATAGGTAAATCAAAGGCCAAAGATCATATAGTCATTCACTTAACAAATATTTCTCAGCATCTGGGCCTTTTCCAGGGACTGAAGACACAGTAGTACCTCTGGGGTATTTACAGCCTACTGAGAAAAATGCACAGAAAATTTTTAAAACTAATATAATGCCAAGTAGAATAGTATGATTCCAGAGGGGAAAAAGCACTGAAGAAAGCAAATGAAGGGTAAGGGGAGAGAGAGTGCTGTGGAGTGATGGAGTGGAAATCCGGGCCTCGTTAATAGGGGAGTAAGAATAGGTCTAAGGTTTTAAGCTGAACCCCAAATAAATGTGTTGCCCATTGTGTGTTTTAATTAAATAAAGCAATGTATATATCCATTGTTTTTTGTGACCAGAGTTTTTCCAGAAAATAAAATGATTAAATAAATATTTATCTAATGCCTATGATTTACCTGTTTGATTGGAGATAAAACAACTTTGTGACTACCCAAGACCATGCTTCAAGTATTCTTGAGAAATGAAATAGTGTAACGAAATTATAATGTGGTTTTCTAATGCAATCAAACACATCAAGATGCATCAGTCTCTTAAAATGGTTGGAGAGTATTTCCTAAGTATTGAAATCGACATCCGTGAAATTATGAAAAACAGGTACCCAGGTGACAGACGTTCCACAGCACAAATACATTTCTCCTTTAACATTGATTACAGCTAAGCACTCTTTGAATGATTTGAGTTACCACTTAAGTCAATTTCATTTAAGTTTAATTCATTCTGTTTTCCTCCCAGTTTGTAAAGTTGAAGGTGTTCAAAATATAGACTGCCCCATTTCGCACAATCGGTGGCAAGACCTCCTACTACAGGCTTATGTCTTTCTTTCCTTGGTTGGTCCTTTTCTCCTCCCTCCTCGCCCACTTCAGCTACTCGCTGACAGCCATGCCTGAACATGGATGAGCAAAGAAGGGCTGTTAGGTGGCTGCCATGGCTGCACGGGTACTGTCCTGGCAACGTAGAGATAGATGTCTTACCACTTCCCAATGCCTCTGTTAGTGCTGCAGGCCTTGGGGTCCCAGCCAGAGAAAGGAGTTGGGCAGTCTTCTGCTAGTCAGATGGGTCGACCCCTAGCAGTGGCCACTGGCAGAGGGAGTTGCCTAGAGGGGAACCAGGACCTGCTGGGTTTCAGCATCATGACATCGTGTTTCCTCTTCTTGCCTTTCAAACTTCCTCAGGGTAGAAGACCCCTCCCAGGGACTCACATCAAATATTTGCCAACACCACACAAAGGTACCTCTCCTTCTTTCCTGTTGAAGAGGCATGCACATAGCCTGGAAGTTGTAATGGGAAGAAATGTGTTGGTTTGGAGGTTTTGTGATTTCAGACCAGTTTTCATGAGAGATAAATGCTACCTCTGTCATGTTAGTTGTGTTCTGGAGGCTCCTGTCCTATCAGAGGTAACATGGCTTCCATGGACTTGGGTGGGGCTCCTCCCCAAGGCTCTGGGTTGCATTGTCCACCTGCCACTTAATTCTGAGCACAGCTAGGACACTGCCATACCAACAACAGTGACAATAATATGCACTTACTGTGTAGTCACTGCGTGCTGGCACTGGCCTAAATCCTAAGTCTGCATTCACTTACTTCCCTCTCACTATTATTATCCTATCACAGATGAAGAAACCCAACACGGAGGTGTCAAGCAATTGCCCACCGACACCCAGCTGGACGCATGATGTGTCGTGTCGCGTGTGCTTGGCAGAACTCTGCAGACTGGTTTTCTTGGCAGGAGTTGCTGGAACTGGTGGTGTCCCCCGCCTGGCTTGTCCTCGGGACTGTTTGCAGGACCTGTCAGTATCCCCATGTGATAGCTGTCATTCTAGAAGCAGATAGCATGGTCCATTTGAGACCAATTTTTAAAAAATTGGTAGTAAAACCACTAAACACGTAAAAATGGTATTATTATTATTACATTTTATTTTTTTATGAGGAAACACAGAAAGGCTGAGGCATAACTGCAATCTTTGGTGTGAGTGTGAATTTTATTTTATTTGTACTTTCTCTTTGCCTTGTTATCAGGTTTAACCGAGAGTTATTTATACCACCAATCTATTAATTAGGTTAGAACACCAATCAGGCTTCACATTTCCTAAGCAGCCACCACCCCCATGTGACTTCCAGCCCTTCCCATACTAATTTGGGTATTAACTGTTGTTATCATCATCATCATCATCATCATCACCACCACCATTATTTTCACTCTTGTGACTTGTCCCTGTAGGATCTCCTGAAGACAACCTTGGATTTTCACAAACTGGAAAAGCTCGAGTTCAGTGGCCTCAGAGGGAATGCCCTGAGTCAGCAGGTCCAGCAAATGTACGGTGAATTTCAAGAGCTGTGCAGGGTCTTCTCGGAGACTTCCTACGACTGCCTGGACCCCCAGAGCATGGTAGGGCTTGCAGAGACTACCTCACAAGTGTGGTCTCTTTCTCAGATGCCTCCAGCCTGTAGGATCTGGGTATTTCCTTGCATTTCCCCCGTTTCCTTTAGCTCTCTAGTCCCAGTGGTTTTATGAAGGGAGGCCCAATCCTAATTACCCTTTGTGTCAGAAGAAAGATCAGGGAGGGCCTTTTTGAACTGCTGACTGCTCCTGACTGATGATACCCCGGTTTTCAGAGATGCTGAGATGGATATGGGATGATGGTGGCAGCTGTGGCCACCTGCAGCTTCCAAAGCTTTAAGCTTTGAACAGTAACTGCTACATGAAAACCAGGCACGCCTGGGAAGGATTTTATTAGTGCCTTGGGATGAGGTGGGAAATAAATGAGGCCATAGCTTAGTTTTTCTGATCTGACTCTGGTTTCCAAGGGAGTACTCAGAAACGAGGGAAAGGCCAGAGATGTACAAGTTCTGTCCAGAAAAAGTCCAACCATTGTTAATATAAGGAGAACAGTTTGTGAGACACTGATGTAACCTGGCAGCCAAGGAGTGGACTGGAGTGTGCATGTGGGAACAATGACAACTTCACTGTACTAGTCAGTGAGGATGGTATACGCTGTTGAGTGAGCAGTGTACTGTGTGGCCGTTGCATTCAAAATGACTGAGTGAGTAGAGCAATGAATCTGCATTAAATTTTGCATTACGCTTGAATATTCTTTGTGGAAACTATTCAGATGATTCAGAAGGCCAGAGCTATGGGCAACTGGTGATTGGCAGCTTCATCATGACAATGTGCCTGCTCATGTAACACATCTCGTGCAGAGTTTTTTTGGCAAAACATCAAATTGCCCAGGTAACTCAGCACTTCTACAGCTTAGATGTGGTGTCCTGCGACTTCTGGCTTTTCCCAAAACTAAAATCACCTTTGAATGGAAAATAATTTCAGACCATTGATGAGATTCAGGAAAATACAACAGGGCAGCCGATGGTGACTTGGAGAACTGTGTGAAGTCTCAAGGTGCCTACTTTGAAGGGGACTGAGGCATCATTGTCCTCTGTACAGGGTTTTTTGTATCTTGCATCTTCTTCAATAAATGTCTCTATTTTTCATATTACATGACTGGATACCTTCTGGACAGACCTTGTATTTTTCATGACTGGAACATAAGAGCCCAGGAAAGGTGAGAACTGTGAGTGCAAGCCCACAGGAGATAAAGAAGAAGAAGAAAGAAGAAGAGCCAGACAGAAATAGGCAATGAAGTTCCCAAGAAGGAAATGGCTAATTATTAGAGAAGGAATTCTAAGAGTATATGAGGGAAAAAGAGAAAGAAATTAGAGCAGAAATCTTCTGTGAGCACTTTCAGATGTCTGAGGAGATCTAGCAAACCCAGGGAGATACCACTTTCTAAATATTCCATTGGTCCAAAGTAGGGGGCGGGGGAAGTGTATTACAAAGCACAAAGTTGTTTTAACACTTGTGAATTGTCTCTATATGATATTCTGAAGACAACCATGTACTTTCTAAAACAAAACAAATGAAACAAATAAAACAATTCTATGCACAGGGAAACATACTGTAATGTTAACATGGTTGGGTTTGGGAAGTAGAGCTACAATATTTTTTCTATTTTGTCTTTTTATAAGAATATGAGTTACTATTGTACAGCAGTAATAACAAATAAAAATAATTCCATAAATTGGAGATTTAAGTTAACGAGTTTCTCTGTAAATTGCTACAGTCTAAGAGGAGAATGCACTTTGGGTTGCCAGATAAAATATAATAGTTGGGACATATACTAAAAATAAATTCATTGTTTATCTGAAGTTTAAATTTAAATGCATAGCCTATATTTTTATTTGCTAAATTTGGCAACCTTAAGAACAATGACTGGCTGTTGTTTTAACCAATTAAAGTGTACTTAGAAGTAGTGTGTATTAGTTTAATTAGCTTAGTTTCCTCCTACTGGCTAGATAGTTTGGTTACACTGAGAAAATAGGATTTAGACTTGGGGGTGGAAAGGAAGTAGGTGGTGTGCTGCAATAGCCCCGTTGCTGGGGCTTTGGTGGAGGGCACGAGCTGGCACTGTGGGTGATCCCCTGAGGAAGGGCTTCCGAGGGCGGAAGGGGCAGAGAGAGTAAAAGGGTGCCAACCTCATAGTTTGATTCACTCCACAATTTTGTCTAGGAAAGAAAATGCTGCAACAGTGGGGTAACCATCTACATGGATAAAAGCTAAGTCATGCCAAGGTGAATTTTGGAAAAGGAAAATAAATCCTTGGTATAACAGATTCAAGTGCAAAAATTAGTAATAAAGAGTATAGGAGGTCTGGCTTTTGCAAAATTATGTTTTCCTATGTCTATCTGATGTGTCTTCAGGAATTTGAAAATGATGTCTCTACGTTTAACCAGAGAGTAGAAGATCTTGATCGAAGACTGGGGACCATCTTCATTCAGGCCTTTGATGATGCACCTGATTTGGAGCATGCCTTTAAGGTTAGTACAAGTAGAGTGGGAGCTGCCCCGGTGCTGACTGTACCCCTGCCCTCACCAGAGGAAGGGAGGGATGCTCTTCCAACTGTTTTGTTCTTATGGATATTAATCGGTCTTATTAGTCTAATGGAGAAGTATTAAGAGTGTCCTAGGGCAAGGGAGTGTGCAGAATTGGGCTTCTCAGCATTGTTACTAATGCTTTTCTAAAAACATGGTGCTTACCTTGGGGCTTATCAGTAGGGTACCTGTTAAAAGTGAAGATGTCTACTGTGGTCACCATTCTGAATCCATGGTTCTGCAATACCATGGCTATTTGACCACTGTTATCAGGTTGGTCAAAGCTGAGGCAAACCACCTACCAGGTAATTGTTATAGCATTCAAGTATTAGTAACTAGAATAAGAAGACTCATGCCTTTGCCCTGTACTGCCCAGCTCAGAATATGGAGAAGGTTTAGGATGATGAGCAACTACATGGCTTCACAACTGAGAATTCTGAGTTGTGAGACATGAAGACATAGTAGAACATGATAGTTCTTCTACAAACTATGAAGAGACTTAATTTGTAAAGCCTTAAGGATTAGAACCAGAAATGATCAGTGGAAATTACAAGGAAGCAGATTTCAGAGGAAAGAGATTTCTGTCAAAGCTGTTGAAAGACAGAATGGACTTTCTTGAGAAGTATTTAAATTTCCAGCCACTGAAAACATCCAAACATGGATTGGAATCCATGCTGTTCTAGAAAACTGAGCAACCTGAATTGCCAGCCTTCCTCAGCCATTGAATACACACATATATAATATATGACCTCTGGTAAATACCTGGCCTTCCATAACTTGCAAAGGAGGATTATTGATTTCTCTCTCCAAGCATTTGAGCTTATTTCAGAAATTAGTTCAAGAATTATTCCTCTCTGAAACTTTTTTTTGCTCCTACTCTCAAATTTTAGCCTTCCAAATTCTCCTTCACATCTAGCCTACTTAGCTTATTTTTTCTTTTCTATCTTACCCCCCCCCATCTTAGGTCTTTTTTATTAAAGGTCTTTTAAATATAGATCAGCTTAACCTTTCTGACAACTTTAAGTTTTCTCTTTGTTTCGTCCTTTATCCAGATTCTGATATCACTCGAGGGTTTAATAGGTAATTTAGCAGACAGGAATCCTCCCCTTTTAGAAGCAAAGGAGAGATGGGGCAGACTATGAATATCCACTTATTAATAATTATTGATCCAGTTGCACATTAACAATTGTTTGACCTTCTTACATTGCTAGATATATGAAAGAAAAGCCAGAACACAAGATTTATGTAACCTTGGAAATACTGAATCTGTGACTTGTTCCTCTTCTTTCTCCACCTCTTCTGCAGCTGCTGGACATAGCAGGCAATCTCCTGGAAAGACCACTGGTAGCACGAGATGCATCTGATAAGTACCTGGCGCTCATCCAAATGTTCAACCAAGAGCTGGATACAGTGAGGATAATCTATGGTCAGCGTGTCCAGGAGAAGGCAGAACTTGGTAGGCTGGTTTCCAGGGCATTTGGATGGAGGAGTTCTACTACTGAGAAGCCTAACTAAGGGCTGTACCACACCACAGTATGATACGTTTTTTTCTATTGCAATTCTTAGATGCCCTGTTTTATCTGTTTGAAAGTCAAACACAACTTCAATTCAGCTTTACAAACATTTCTTGAATCTTTACTTTATGCACAACACATTTCTGGGCATGATATGCAGAGATAGGCCAGGATCAGGGATACACTAATTAATACTTCAAGGAACACATCACCAGGTAGGAGCAAAGTTACACAGCAGAATGTATGTAGTCTCTGACTAGAGTTATAAAGAACTGTAATAAAACAAGATAAGCCATGGCTGGGATATTCCAGGGTTTGAGGAGAAGGTGGCCTTGAGCAGAACCCTAAAAGGTTGGGGAGATTGACAGCTGGGGAGAAGAAGCAAAGATCTCCACAGAAAAGAGAGCAGAGTGTGTGGTAGGCACCAGTTGGGCCTGCCTATAGCCAAACAAGATGTGTATAAGGAGATCAGGTTAGCTACCTGACCATGAAGTGCTCTGAGTGCCATATTTTAAGGAATTTTGAACTCATTAGTCAGGCAATAGGAAATGTCCAAGGTTTTTAAGTAACTGAACAGTGAGACCACCATGTCTATAAACAAGTTTCATACTGAGGTCATTTAGGATTGCATCCACTTAGGAAGTCATTCCCAGAAAATCTGCTGGCTTCAACTTATGTGGGACCATCCTCATGACATCCAGTCATGTACAGAATTTGAAAACTCAAATGCCTTATGAAGCCAGGTTAGTTTTCCATTGCTGCATAGCAGATGGTTGCAGCCTTCGTGGCTTCCAAAGCACCCACCCTCCAGCTCTCAGTCTGTAGGGGAACAGCCCAGCATGGGGCACCTCAGTCCTCCACCCAGTGTCACAGGGCTGCAACTGAGGCATTGGCTGGGCTGACTTCTCATCTGGAGGTGACAGTGGGGGAAATCCGCTTCTGAGCTCATTTTTGTGGGTAGAATGCTCTCTATTTCCTTGCTGACTCTTAGCGGAGGGCCACTCCATTCCCTGCCA
This sequence comes from Carollia perspicillata, assembly GCA_004027735.1. Taxonomy (NCBI): domain Eukaryota; kingdom Metazoa; phylum Chordata; class Mammalia; order Chiroptera; family Phyllostomidae; genus Carollia; species Carollia perspicillata. Next base: position 626 of record PVKM010023574.1, on the reverse strand, counting down.
TGTGGGAGGGCTATGTGGCTGCCCCCACAATCCAGCCAGCGATGATGGCACACTGAATCCTTCTCATACTTCAAATCCCTGACTTCCCCTTCTGCCACCCACCAGAGAAAATTAGCAATAATTATTGCTAATTATTTAGCAATAATTGCTAAATCTTGACAACTCGTTCTAAACAAACAAAAGTAAGATATTCAGTCTTTGCTAGCTGTGATCAAGCACTTTGTAATCTACATGGCCTGTCTCATTCATAAGCTTATTGAATTCTCACATAACCATTTTATAGATTTAAAAAAAACTGAGGCCCAGAGAAATTAAATTGTCTGTTAAGGCAGAGTTTCTCAGCCCTGACTGTACAATTAGAATCCTCTTGGGAGCTTTCACAAAATACAAATGACTGAGCCCTGCCCAGACCAATGAAATGAGATGAAGGGGACAGGGCCCAGGCATTAGCATTTTTACAGAACCCCTTCCGCCCCACCCACCCATCCCACTGAGGGACGCAGATGTGCAGCCAGGTTGAAAATCACTGATGTGAAGTGAGGAAGCCAGTGAGCAGCAGAGCTGGGCTGGTACCCCTGTCCTCTGACCCTGTTACATGTTGTCCCCAAGGTCACTCTTTCCATTCC
>PVKM010023573.1:0-21079 GCA_004027735.1 Carollia perspicillata | reverse complement strand
AAATGGGATGACAGTATCCAGAGGGGAGAGGGGAGGGAATTTCAGGGAAAAAGGGAGGGGATTATAGGAACAAGTATAAAGGACACATGGACAAAAACTAAGGGGGGTGGAAATGGGAGGGAGGTGGGGAGCACTGGTGGGGTGGACTGGGACGGGAGTAAATGACAGAAAACTGTACTTGAATAACAATTAAAATAAAAAAAAATACTTCTAATAAAAAAATAAAAAAAAAAGAAAAGGCTTTTCTTCTTCTTCTTTAGAAAATAAAATGACACATATACAAAGGACACGTGGATTTTTTCTATTATGAACATTTGATGAGTAAGGGTGGGGCCCCAGTAGAGATTCTGGCCTCCCCCAAAAGATAAGGTGAGAAGATAATGTGTCCTGATTTTCTGTTGATATGCTCATCACCAGTTCTCTTGTCAAATGGTCCATAACGAAGTGAGGCTGTGATTGTGGTACCCAACGAGCAACACTCGGATAATTTATTGCAAGGTGTCTTAACCAGACCTCACTTAATTTGGAAAGTTTTTCTATTGCTATAATGTGGGAATCCATTTATTACTAGATTACCAGAAGATTCCATATTTTCTAGAGTTGCCCGTAACTTATAAACTCTTATTTTTATTTCTTATTTAAATTAAAAAATCATGATGAAAGCATTCCATGGAGATGATTGTCAGATACTTCTATAAAGCATACAAAAAAACCCAATATTCTTTTCTTTCCCCTTTCAGTGCCTCATTCCACTTCTATAAGAACCATTTTTAAATAAATTCAATTAATATATATTACATAATTACTATGTTCCAACTGTTCTAGGTGCTGGTATCATTGGTATTGTCTCTTCTATTTAATGAGGAAGAACCATTTCAGTGTTTTTAACTATTTATTCTGATAGTTATGTTATTATTTGAAAATAGTATACTTCTTGATTAGTCACTTTACTTCCTATTAGGGTATATTAGATCTTTATTCACTTATACTTCCTCTTCTTTTAAGATCAAAATCTGAAATGAACTGCTGTGATTTCTGAGCATGCTCTGAGCTGAAATAGGTGTACCAGGAAGCTGCACTGAATAACTTGGTTTATATTGCAAAGTCCAAAATTTTACTTTCTCTCTATGTAGTTTACTACTTTTACATTTTTGGTTATATCTTTTCCCAATATCTTATTATGAGTATGTAAGTGTTTTCTACTGTTACCTACTATGTAACTGCATTTGTTGTTTTTGTGCTTGTCATTTTTTCCAGGAATGAGTAACTGCCTCATTTTCTCTTTTGTTTAATTCTCTTTGAAGGCCATGTCCTCCAGCACCCCCTAACAGTTCTGTAAACTCTCTCAGCACACGTGCCACACTCTGAGCACTCACAGGTCCCCAGTCCTTTTTCATTGCTGCTTCTCGGAGCCTCTGCCTCCCGCCCCATGTGTGCTGCATCTACTGGGCCTGAGGCACAGCTGTCACTCTGGGAATGCCTGTACCCCTCTCCTTTATTTCCTAAATTCACAGCCTCCTCTTTCTTGGTCTAGTCCTTCATCTTGGTGGGGCATATCCTCTAGTGGCTTCTTGAGAAACGGTGCTTGGGAAATGAATTTTTTAGACTTTGCATGTGTGGAGATCAACTATAGTCCTCCCCTATACCAGCTGAGCTATTGATGGGATGAGTGTAGACTTTGCATGTATGGGTGGACTAATCACTGTAGGATGATGAGACAGGTTCGCTAGAATTTTCATTGATGACCGTCCTCCCCGCAAAATCACTATACATTAATCTTTTCTCTTGGGCAGTTTAATTTCACCAGAGAAGAAATCTCAGTCTTCTGCGAGGACAGTGCAATCTGAAGCCCAGTGTTCTGGGGCTGAAGAAACTCAGTGATCAATATACAGAATTCCACATATTATCCCTGCTTTCAGTACCATACCTCTTACTCACTCTCTCTCGTTTCTGCTGCGCCTGCTGAGTCTGAAACCCCCATGGTGCACTTTCTCTGGAGAATAAACCACCGATTTCTAGTGGGTACTGAAGGTTAGGACTTAGCAACTACAGCATGCTGAGAAATGTTTAACAACTAGCTCTCTTGAAAAATCAAAACAAAAAAAAAAAACCCTCTCACGTGTAGCACTTTGTCAGTGTTTGTAGTACTCCTACTAAGGTTGATTTCAAGCTACCAATGTGAGGCTACTGCGGAGTTGGCTGTTGCTGGTGAAAACCTCGTGAAACCCACCAATGATTGTGTCTAAAGCCCCTTGATTTCAGCAACTGCTCTTATTTCATCGTCCAAAGCACCCAGTGTCTCCATTTCCTAAGCAGTTCTGGGGGCAAGTTGGCTTGCTTCTTGCAGTCATTGGCTTGGTTTTCCTTCTCTCTGCTAAAACGTTTCCTCCATCTGCTTTCCATCTTCAAGTGTTGAATGACAGTCACCTCTTCATTCCACTGAAGTTGGAGTTTGTGTTTGTGTTTCTTGTTGTCTTTGGGTTTTAGAATTTTGAGAGAAGGGAGTGAACATGTCTTTACTTTGCCATCATGAAACTGAAAGTTCTAGTGATTTTTCCAAACAACACCTAGAGTTATAATATGATTCCCATGTTAATAGTATTTTGAATAACCTTGTCTAACTTTTAAAAATAGAATTTATAGTACAAGATGCTGAGAAGTGATTTTTGACTTTGCTACATCGGCCAACTTACTCAGTGTAGTTCTGTGCTGGACCCATTCCAGATCAGGACATGCTTGAAAACTGTAGCCGTAAAAGGGAAGATTTTGAACTTAAAAGATGTGAAGGAATGTGGATTAGAGAGAGCTACCAAGCTTACAGTTACTTTGTACTCAATCCTCATAGTTTCTCTATCAGATAATATAGCCACAGATAAGTAGTACACCTGAGCCCTGAGATACATATTTTGTTGGGGAAGGTTGGGATGAGGGCATATTTATTCAGTTATCAAAGTAGAAATACAGAATGTCTCAATAAAATGTGTACACTTTTTAGATGTTAATAGCAAAAACCGCCTGTTGCTCTTTTTATTTTGTGATCAGTAATGCTTTTCGAGACAAGGAAGCAGTGGTTAAGGAATAGGACCCTCAGTGCCTGTGTCCCAGAGTGTGACTCTGCTGATTGCTAGTCATGGGACCTTGAGCAAGTGTCTTCATCTCCCGGTAGCTCGATATGTTCATCTTTAAAATTAAGATTGAGTAGAACCTCCTCATAGGCTTGTTAGGAGGACTGAGTTAATATGTTTAAGCACTTATAGTGTGAGAAGCATAAGGGCTCCTTAAACAGTAATTATTATTGCTACTGTTGTTGGTGCTAGTGATAACCAAATTGGTGCTGCTTACTACCTGTCTACTTATTAAAATGCACATAAATATCACGTTAAAGTTGTACATAAACACACATTTTATTGGAATGTGTTGTTGTCTGTGACCTTAGCTATTTTATAGCTTTATCTCCTTTCTGATAATTTAATTTAACAGACATGAATTGAGTGTCAACCATGTATAATTTTAGTTTGCTAAATGCTGAGGTTACAGTGTTTCCCAAATGAACTTACTATTTGGAAAAAAAATTAGAACCTCTCTGCAACCTTTACACCAAAATGAACTCCAGAAGGATCAAAGATTTAAACCTAAAAGGAAAAAAAGAGCCCTAGAAGTACTGGCAGGAGATGTGGAGACTATTTAATGCATTCAGAGTAGAGGAAGCTTTCTATTTATTGATATTAAAATAAAAAACCTTAAAGTAAAAGATTGATACCTTTGACAAAATAAAACGTTAACTTCTGACTGAGGGGGTACTCATCAAAACCAAGTTGAGATTGAAACAGAAACTGGGACAAATTCTGACAGCACATACGATAGACAAAGTAAACGTAATTGCCAATCAATTGGAAAGTGACAAACAACCTAAAAGAAAACTGCAGAAAGAAGGTACAAATGCCATGTAATGACACCCAAAGGTCCTCACTAAAATATAACGACATTTAAATGAGGTAAGAGATATTTTTCATTTATTGGAAACGGTGGTGGGGGTGGAGGGTGGGAAGAGACACGCATGTGAATTTCCAGAGTCCCAGTCTAGGGAGAATATCTTTTGGGGGTACAATGGTCTTGGCCTCTGACCTCAGTAGGCAGCCTCTTCCTTATCTCTGCTTTCAAGATACCCTTTGGAGTGCTTTTCTCCTGCAGTTGTGTTGTCTTGGAAAAAATGCTCTGGCAGGTTACTGGAAATGTAACGGAGCCTTCCAGCTATGCATTAGTCACAGGTAGCAGTTCCTTCACATTCAAATGAGCCAATCGTGGTCAACATTTAAAAAGTCTCTCTGTGAAGGAGCCAGAGTTGGCTGGGGCATGGCCATTCCACTCGTCAGAGAAACTTTCACACTGTTTTCTGAGGCCATCTTCTGTAGATCCTGTTCACATCTTTCTCAGGGGCCCTGTTTCTAGAGGAAAACAAAGCAAGCCCTTAGAGCTTCTCGGCGAGGATGGGACTAGATTGGTCCGTGTGTGGGCTCATTTATTCAGTGGATATTTATTGAGCGCTTATTGTATGTCAGGTACTGTTCTAATGATCGGGTGTGTCAGAGTGGACATATGTTTCTATGGAACCAAATTTGAGGAGAGTAGGGACAATTAACAAAATAAGAATTAAAAAAGAATTTCAAATGGTTGCTATGAAGAAGATAATAAAAGGTAATAAAGAATAGAGGACTAGGGGTAGTCAGATAAATATATACATAAGTGCACACATTAGATATATAATTACATATAATATCACATACATATATAATTACACACACACACACACACATACAATAGTGCCTCTCAACTTTAGTGTTCAGTGAAATCACCTATAGGACTTCCTAAAACATGGATTGTGGGGCTCCTCCCAGAGAGCTTCTGATTCAGTAGGGACCTGATGTGGAGTCTGTAAATTTACATTTTTAACAAGTTGTCTGCTGCTGCTGCCCTAGAGAAACACTTAAAAAACCACTGGCATAGGCTATAGGGAGGTCCCAGAAAGCCTCTCCAAAGCAGTGGTGTTTGCATAGAGACCCAAATGATGAGAAGGAACCAATGAAGTGAAGATGATCAGTGGAGGAGGTGGGGCGGGGTGGAGGGTGAGCACGAAGAAGAGCTTTGCAGGTAAGGCAGAGAAACTAGGGTGAAGAGAACACAGAGGCCAGTGAGGCTGCCGTGTAATGAATGGAAAGGACAAGGGAAGCAGATGACACCAGAGAGAAAGAGGGGCCCGAAGGCAGGCCATGGAGAGCAGTGGTTCTCTACTCTGAAAGCACCCAAAATAAACCAATGCCAGACCTCACCTGGGATCTGACTTAATTAATCTGGGGGGGGAGCACTTAGGAATGTTTACAAAGCTCCTCAGCTGATTCCGATGAGCCATCAGGACTGAGAATGATGGACACAGGACCTCTGCAGCTATGTCAAGTTAAGATTTTGTTTCAAGTATGATGGGGAGGCATTGAGCAATAGAGGATATAATTGCACTTGGTTTCTGTCTGCTAGGACGGCATTTGTAAGGTAGTTAAGAATGAATAGGGAGAGCAGTTAGAAAATATTGCAATCGTCCACATTAAAAGTGATGTTGGATTAGTTTAGGTGGTGGTGGTGGTGAGAAATAGGAGGCCGGCTGGTGAGTGGGGTTTTGGGGGAGGTAGAACAGGAGGGACTTTCTATAGATTGGAGATGAGAGATGAGAGAGAGGGTGCAGACGCAAATATTATTCCAAAGTCACTTTTCGACTGGGTGAAAGGTGACACCATTAACTAAGAACATTGGAGCAGAAACAGGTTTGGGGAGAAATGAAAACAGTTTTTAGTTTGGACATGTTAACTTTAAGATGTCTTTTAAGAACAGTTATGAACTAGATTTCTAGAGGCTTAAACCTGTGAGCTTCAACTGGTGAGCACGTGGTAGACACTCATATATAATCTCTGAATTAATCAATGAATGAATGAGTCAAGTCGCTTTTATATATCGAGCTCATTTATCATTTTGGTGGGTGACGTGGATTTAGATCACATTGTATAGAGGACATAAAATATCCTGTGGTTAAACATTATGTCTCCATTAAGTTGTCATAGAGTAGTTAACTGGTCAAGTGAATCCTCTGACTCCAGAAGGGCGGAGGGTTTGGGGTGTGAGTTGTGCTGTGTTCCTTGTGTCACCCAGGGCAAAGGGAGAGTAAGTAGGGTCTAAGACTTGCCTGGGTTCTAGTTACGTGTTTCTGCCCTTTTACTCTTTTTTTTGTTTGTGTGTGTGAAACAGTGTCATTGCTGGTTTCAGCAGAATCAGACTAGATTTTGAACCTGACTCCACAGAAAGTCCCCTGCTTCTGCGCATGCCAGGGCCTGCCAGGCCACGGAGGGGAGAGGGCTCAGAGGCAAGAGCTCCTATGTGCTAGCTAGGTGCCATGTGGAATGTGCGATCATGATTGATTTACCTGAGATTTCAAAGGTGATGAAATCTGCCTATAAGTACCTCTTCTGATGAACCAAAAAATCAGACTTTGTTTTTGGAAAGGAGAGTCAGTTCCACGAATAGGGAGGTCAGAGCAGCTGCTGAGAACTGTTCCCAGACTGTACTTTGATACCCAGACTTGTGAGTGAGCAGTGGAATCTCTCCCTAGTCCAGGCTGCCGTGTCCTCATGCCCTGGGGTGGAGAGCCACCCAAACTCATTTCTCCGTTTTGGCTCCATGTTGGGACCGATGATTCCACCTCCATCTTAGGTAATGGGAGCCAGACGATAAGTCCATGGTCTTAACAGTTGTCATGCAAATTCTTTTTAAAAGAAGAAAACCCCATTTTTGAAAATACCTCGATAATGCACTGAGGGGCATACGGCAAAACCGGAGAATATGTTGGCAGTAGACCCAAAGTAGCAGTGGAGAAGGGTTAAGTTAAGACTGTGCGGTAAAGAGGAGAGGTTGTTGAGCTCTCTCCAAGGAGGTAAGTAGGGAAAGGACAGAAGACAGAAGAACTTGTGGTTGCTGCGCAGCTGGGCGAAGGGACTTGTGGAAATAATCCAATGGTGGGATGGCCAGAAGATAATTTAAGAAGGAAGATGTTCAGGGTTCAGTTTGAAACTGTTTGCTTTCATGTAAATTGCTTTTATGCCTCCCTTTAAATAATTGACTGTGTCTTTTATCTCCACGGATGCTTTATGTGAGTTGGGTAATGGGCGGGGAACTCAGGGAAGCCTGAGCCGCTAATGGTGGAGACCTGAGAGTGGGCTGCGAAGGCAGCAGCCGAGCTGACTTTCAGAATGCACTGTCCGCTTCTCCCGCTGGCGCAGTCTCCTTTTTCTGGTATCCTTTTGTTTTGGATGTTCTCCTTCCCTGGCTCCCATGACCTTGTGGGAGACCAATCCTGCACTTTCACCCCTGGGGGCCTATTGAACCCCACCCGGCACCTGAAGCCAGTGAGACCTGCGGTCACTTAGGCAGGGAGGTGAGATATGACTAACATTCTGAGAATGAGCCCGAGTGGGGAGTTTTTTCAAAGATCGTGTATTGCATGATCGCATGGATTTAAACATGCGAGTAAGGGTTTATAGATATCAAGTAATGTTAGAAAGGTCATTTCACTCAGGAAAGGAAGAAGGCAATAAAAGAGTCATGATTAGCCATAATTTAAACTCCAGTACTAGTGCCTTAAGATACTTTTGATACCGCAAACATCAAAGTCAGCATAGGCATTTCTGGAGGAATTAATTACCAATGCTAACATAAGATAACTTTTTAAAATTTTAAATATTTCTCCTGCATCTAATTCGCTACTTTGGAGTTTGCTCAATATGGGTAGGCATCATAGTAAGGCCGAGGGCTGCTCTGCCCAAGAGAAGCTTGGCTCCGCAGTCATTGTGAATGTATTCTCTCCTCTAGACGGTGCTGCCTACGAGGCTCATTGCGTTCCAGCTAAGAGCCTGGGGGTGGGAATGGTAGTGGAAATGGTGGGCTGAAAAGGTCAGGGGTACAATAGCTTGCCTGACTGGGATAAGCTATAAAATTAATGGCTCATAGTTAAGTTTGGTGAAGGCTCCTTCACAAAATGAACAAAAATAATGTTTTCATACCATGCTGACTATTGAAATGAAAATTGCTTATAAATGCCATTGTTGTCTATTCAGCCCCTCCCTCAGCTTTTCTTCTGAGAACAGTGGAGCCTTTCCTTTGGGAGTGGCTCTAGCTTCTAGCGGCTGCTGCTTCCTTCCTTGTATGAATGACCCTGTTCCTTCGCTACTCCCATCCTTTTTTTACCTGGTCTGCAGCAGACTGGCCTGGAGTGGGCATCTGACTGAAGCTGGCCCTTCTCCTGAAATTTTCAAGTGAATTGGGAAAGAGTCAGTTCCTCTGGGGAGTTGATGAGATGTGAAATTCCAGAGCTTCTGATAGCCAGACTTGCTGCCCAGAGGGAAGCCTATTGAGAGGGTCCAGTCATGGAGAGAGCATACTTCTTACAGACTGAGTGTTCAGTCCCTTAATAACAGGGTACTGTAGTATGCTCTCTGGATATTTTCATTTTGCTCAATCTCGTTTAAGCAGGGTCTGTCACATACCAAAGCAAATCCTGATGAACACATAGGCACTGTACATAGGAAGGATGTTTTTATTAAAGGCTAGAGGCTGTTGGCCTCAAACTAATCCTGAGGTTTATAACACTCTGAACTGGTTGGTTGTTGGATATGATGGAGGAACATGGATTTGTGTCCATAGAAATCCTGTTGATTGACTGAGTGATCAATTGCCTCGGAGCATACACTTGAGTTGTTTATTATAAACATAGCCAAGTAGTGAAAGTTTACAGTACATCCTGTTGTAAACCTTCCCAGGCCCGTCAGTATTCTCCTGGTGACCAGCTAAAGATTTGATAAACTACTTTCAGCTGAAGTGAAATTCTTTGATAATGGCTTATTTTGTTGCCCTTTCCAGTTAGTACTTACCTTTTAACTCATGGGAGTGAGCTATTCGTGGGTTTAAGGTACTGTAGTCAGAAGAAGGGGTTACGAATTTTTGTGATAGCACTTTGCCATGTGCTAGTTACTGCTGGGGCTTTCATACTTTATCTCACTGAATTCAACCTTTAGAACAATGTTATGTAGATATTATTTTCTTTATTTTATAGGAGAGAAAAACCAGGCAGAAAAATTAAGCTGCTTGGCTACAGTCAGAGTGCTCAGAAGGTATAACTGAGATGACACTGACCAGCACTGCTTCCTCCACATTAGGCTCTTTGCCTGTGTGAGTTACCTCCATACCTGCCTTAGATGGGAAGTGGGCAGTGGTTGCTATGGTAATCCTAGAGACTATAAAGCTTCTGGCAGCTCACCATGCATCATGATTAACCCAGCTGTGGAGAAGTCTTGCTATCAACCAAGAATCGCTAAACGACACACACAGACTGAATGTAGGCTGCTTGTCTGTCATTTTGACCAGAGGCTGATTCCTTGGGGTGATTGGGAATTATTAAGTGTTTGTTACTTTATGGTGATCAAGAACCTATGGGTCTCTCAACGACTTATGATTTTGAGTTCTACGGGTATATCAGAGATAGTTCAGACCTGAAACCTCTAAAGGTGACCAAAATCACGATCTTGCTCACACTATTGATTAATATATCAATAATCAACCTCTCATCATCAACTCCATTTTAGAGGCATCTGGGTTAATTGATAGAGTAACATTGATATTTTCCTACTAAATCGAATCAAATCTACAATCTACTCAAATCTTTTCTACACTTTGGGTATTCCAGAGATTTTTTAAAAAGTCCTGTTTTTGATAGCTTCCTAAGTAGACACTAGTACCATAGTGAAGGGTAAAGCTTCATGAATCTTGACGGGTGCACAATTTGGAAACAATACCCATCTCTATGATGGGACAAAGCTGAGGCAATCTTGCTGTGTGTAATACAGGATCTCTCCAGAAAATATACAGCCATGTACTATGAAAAATAGACCCTTATTGAAGAAGGTACAAGATACAAGAAACATTGTACATAGGACAGTGACACCTCAGTCCCCTTCAACGTAGGCACCTTGGGACCTTACACAATTCTCCCAACTGCAGTATGATGTTTCCTTTGCTCTGGTAGCCAAAGCTGTGGAATAAATTATGCAAGGACACATCTCATGCCAAGATCCTGCATTAAAATCTCAGACACAGTAGTTTCTGGAATCCCCAGCTAGCTTCTAGTTCTCGCAGTGTGAGTTGCTGATCTTTGTTGATCATGACCCTTACATGTTCAACGTTCTCAGGTGTTCTGCTTGTTGCAGGCCTTCCAGAACATGGATCACTTTCACCAGATTCTCGACCATCTTTGAAGCTTTTGTGCCACACTTTTATTTGCTCTGTACACATCTCATTGTCCCCGAAAGCCTTCTAAATCATCCGAATAATTTCCATGGAGGAATGTTCAAGCTTAATGGAAAATTTGATACAGATTTGTTGCTGTGCTCACTCAGTCATTTTGAAAGGGAGGGCCACACAGTACACATGCTCACTCAATGGCGTCTACCGCCTCCACCGACTAGCATAGTGAAGTTGTCATTGTTCATGGGTGCCAGGTTGTATCGATGTCACATAAAATGTTATTGTTACATTAACAATGGCCGGACTTTTTCTGGACAGACCTCATATGGCTGTTCTTTTATTTTTCTACCTTGACTGTGACCCAGTATATGATACTGGGGCTGACACCGCATCATTTGAGTACATGATTATTTAGAATTGAAGGCTTATGAGAGACAACGTGAAGAGGACAGTGGAAAGATAGCTTTGCCATGGCAGCTGTAGGACCTTGATCTTCATTTTTCTTTGTCTTAGAATGAGGTAACTGAAAGAAATAATCTACGGGTTTAGCTTCAGCTTGAAACCTGGAATTCTCTAGTGCCTGATAATTGGAAGTTTGTTTGCTGGTATCTGATCACAAAGTCTTCGGGAAATAGAAGAAAACACCACAGATTCTGTTGTTCACTGTGTTGGGATAGACATTGAAAGCAGGGAGGCCTGCAGAGAGCCTCAGCTTAGTTTCTCTGATGACTTGCCTCCTGTTTCCTTCGAACGATGGGGGGAGATTGTAATCTCTGTTGTGTTTCAGCATCCGTGTGGTTTCTTTCATGAGGAAGCATTACAGTGGGTGTCAAGAACTATGTGTAATTTACAGTCATGCTGTGGCATCATGCCATATGTGAGCATGTGAGAATAATAGTTTTAGAAGCACTTGTTTGCTTAAGTATGATTATACTTAGAAAGGAGGTGCTCTGTAAGTGAGAGCGGCTCTGTACCTCTATGAATTTCACGTTTAAGCTTACTAACTGCAGGGACTGTGTTTGGCATTCTGTGATATGCACTGGTTCCTTGGTCCTTCCTGTACATGGCAGTTATGAGAGAACCTCTGACAGGTGATAATGATGATTCATTTTAATTTAAAGGGTAGAAAGTATTGAACGACTTTTCTCTTTGAGAAGAAACAATTGAGAAATGTTTTAAGCATTTGAGAGTGGTATGTCGAGAATTACCATATACTAAAATTGGGAATAATTTCTCATTCCAGTGGACATGTATGCATTTATTTTCTAGGCAGAGTATATGCCAATTAATATCAGAACACTCCATATGTCAGGAACAGGTATTACTTCCATTAATCTTTTCCTTCCCATATCTATTCCCATTACCTTAGTGTAGGCATTCATTACCACCCACCTGGATTACCATAGGAGTCTTCTAACTTCTCTTCTGGCTCACACTCTTTTCTAAATCCCAGCTCTTACCTCATCAGATAGCCCAAACCCAGCTATGATCAGGTCAAAGCCTAGGGGTTTCCTGCTGTTTAGCAAATAAAAGCCAAAATCGTCACTTAGCAGTGAAGGTCCGTGAGGTCTGGTGGGATGCCAGCCTTGTCCCCCTTCACCCTCCAGCCAGTGCTCTGAGTCCAGGTGGATTCGCCTCCCCGCTTCCCTTGGTCATCCTTTCCTCCATACACCTCTGCTGGTGCCACTTCATGTATTGCTGTCCTTCCATCTTACGTAATTAAGTCAAGCCCAACTGTTCAGACCTGCTCAGAAACTCTTAACTCTATTTATTCTTTCTAATTCACTCTGTTGGAGTAACGTTTCCTTTCTTTAACTGTGTTAGCATACTGAAACTCCCTTAAAGCATTATGATTGTTCCTTCGTGTTACTGTTTTTTTTTTTTTTTTTTTTGATAGCTGTGTTCTTTGTGTTATATCCTTTTTCTAGATGATAATTTTGGGGGGTAGGAGCCATGTCTTTTGGCTTTTGGTTTTATTCTTCCTTTGAACCGTACCTTGTACAGGGTTGGCCTTGATAACTGCCGGTTGAATGGGCCAGTAGATGAAGGGTTTTGTGGTGAAGCCACTTCCCTTAAAGTTTCTTCCTTTGATCTAGAAACCTCTCACTCACGTGAGGTTGTTGAGTTTTGAGAGATATTGGGTATGTGTAGGTGTGTTATCCTGCCGTTAGGCTGAGAAATTGTTAACCACTAGTATTCTAGGCCTGAATCTAGTTCTTGGATTGCTGATCCTCTCACATGTTCTCACTATCTCCTCCACAAAGAACCACCACCCTCCCCTAGGCCATCGGCCTCTGTGCAGCCAGGATATTCATTCCCTCCTGGAGAGGCCCGCATCCGATTTGAGCTTTAAATGGGAGAATGATACTTTTATGCCCAGTGCCTTGTTTTGCCCACATCCTTACTTTCTTGGGCATATTCCTCCTCTTCTAAGTTGTATCCTGCAGTAATTGTTGTTCTCCATTATTTTGAGTTTTCACCTTTAATTCCTTAATTGTGACACATGGGAGCTGCAAAATATTTCCCATGTTTTTAAGTTGTCCTAAAGCATATCCACTCCTTTAAAAGACGACTTTTAACCTTCTTAAATTCAAATGCAAAGTTATTCTAAGCTTATAATCCAGTCTAAATGGTAAAAAAGACCACTATATTTCTGGCCTCTCTCAATTTTCTCTCATGTTGCTTTCTTTTGTTTGTGTGCTAGTTTCTGTATCTGTTCAGGTTCAGTTTATTAGCTGGTAAGTGCTCTCTGATTGATGGTTGGGTGGGATAAAAGATTGAAAGATGAGAATTGGACTTGTGTGTGTGTGTGTGTGTGTGTGTGTGTGTGTGGGAGGAAGACAAATATTCTGTGTGTCCATATAATTTCTAGCCTGATTTTTAAAATACCGTTTGCATATCTTCTTTAGAAATTATCATGAGACTTTGTTAGTGAAAAATGCTGGACCAGAGACATTATGCTAGTGTGAAAATTTAATTTACTGAATACTTATTTTAAATAACTATTATGGAGCCTGTTTGAGCTAGGGGCTGGAAAGCTAAAACATAAATAAAATATAGCTCTAACCTTATGGAAACAGAGAAGACTACACTACTTGAGAAAAATCTCTCTTATCATCTTCATACTACCTGCTACACATGTATAGCAAATTCTGTTATGTGTTATTGTTGAATGTGGTATTCTGGCTAATCAAATGTTCTGATCTCCAGGAAGTTACCGTACATATTACCAAGTTACAAAGCACTACCAAGTTACAGAGAATTTGCATAAAATGAAACACGATTATCTAACCACATTGATCTTTGCTTTAGAAAGTATTTCAAGATTTTAAAGTGCCACTGTGAATGTCATTGTAAATATGGATTAACATGGTACTGAAAATGTGCTGGAACACCCATGATGAGAAAGGTTAGTACTAATGGCTACTGTTAATTAAGTACTAATTACGTCTAAGTGTTTAGAAGCTTTCCTTCTTCACCCCTCACATCCGCTCTGTGCTGTGAGGTATGATGTGTCCTCTACTCTGCAGCACAGGGTTAAGTAACTGGCCCAGGGTCACTCATGTAGCAGTGAGTGCTGGAGTTGGGCTTCAAACCCAGACAATTTGGCTGCAATATCTATGCTCTTTTTAAAAATTTTTTATTTTAATTGTTGTTCAAGTACAGTTCTCTGTCTTTTACTCCCATCACAGTCCACCCCCCAGTGCTCCCCACCTCCCTCCCATTTCCACCCCCCTTAGTTTTTGTCCATGTGTCCTCTGTGCTCTTAACCACCAATCTATATTGCCTCTTAATCACTCCAGTACTCTCAAACTTTGGTTTGCCTAGGAATCACTTTGGGGAAATGCCAAGATGCAGATTCCTAGGCTGAAGCCCTAGAGAGCTGGATTCGATTCATCTAGCATTGGGCCTAGGAATCTGCATATAAATAAGTATGAGAATCTACATGATTCTGTAATGTTGCAACTACACTCTGAGAAATGCCTGTTGTATATGGTGGCTCAGGCTTTTATAATGTATATACATACTCATAGACATCTTTGTAATGTCATCTCCCACTCCACAAGAATTACTGCTCCAATATAATACAAACACACACACATGTATGGTGATTTTATATGAGGAATCAGCTCAGGCAGTTATAGAGGCTGGGGAGTCCAAAATCTGCGGTGTGGGCCAGCAGGCTTGGGCCCAGGAGAGCTGACGCCGGTGCAGATGAAGTCCGACAGCCGTGTGCTGGACACTTTTCTCTTGCCCAGGGAGGCCACTCTTTTTGTTCTGTCTAGGTCTTCAGATGATTGGATGAAACTTGCATTTTGGAGGGCAATCTGCTTTACCCCAAATTCAATTATTTACATGTTAATCTCACCCCAAAACACCCTTCAAGTTGATACATTAAATTAACCATCAACATCACTCAAACTCCCTGAGTTTTATAGGTAAAATCCCAGTGATAAAATCATCAGAGAGTAGGCCAGGTGATCGTAACTATATAAAAGATGTACCAAATGGTGACCAGAGGGACACACCCTGACAACCAAAGGCTCTGGCTTGGCTCACCACAGTGTTTTTTAAAAAATTTGAATTACTATTAGTTGCTAACAAATTTTACATGAAAATCTGTATTTCAAGTTTCTTAAAAAGAATCGATGATCTAGGAACATTGCGTGGCTGCAATGTGGGTGAGTCACAAATGCCACCTGTAGGAGGTCTGCTGTCCCTATCTCTCCCCATCCCCGTATCACGCACTTGGTTCTTGGCATTTATTTCTTGTTTTCTGTGAGCTGCTGAGCCCCTGTTGGCATTTGAGATTTGGATCCTAGTTTCACTGGCTATTAGCTGTGCATCTTCCCTTCCATGATTACAAATGACAAGGGAGAAGCAGGATTTCTGAAACACAGGAAAGCTTATGCTTGGCTGGGAAGTAGCTATTTCTTCATGATGTGTGGGGTGGTTTACCTTCTTTGGAATTAATAAAGGGATGCTTTTATATTCCTGCTACCTTTTTCAGTCAGGTGATGACGCGGATTGTGAGCGAGGTTCTTCAGAGCTGCTGAGTAGGGTCGCTGGACGAAAAGGTGGAGGGACCCTGATGTAAGAAGAGAACATGCTTAATTTGCACAGAGTGGAATTACTTGAACAAGCAGTTTAAAATGTGAGTGAGCCTTTGCTACAGCAAGGCTAGCTTTAGAGGCAAACAGAATGGACAGTTTAACAGGACAACTTCAAAGGGAAAATAGCTTCCCCAGTTGTCCTCTGAATGCTGAAATGACCTCAACTGGGACAAAGCTTTTATTTCATGATGGGAAAGTCAGCAGAGACCTCCGAGAGTAGCAACATGGCCTAAATTGACACAGGAACCAAGTGGTGGTATTAGATCTACATTGCAAATTCATTTTTGATGGGGGACTAGGGAAAAGATGAAACCCAGGGGCCTTGTAAATCTGAAAACAGTAGAGGGAAAAAGGGCACAGAAAAGGAGAGGTTTGGAGAACTGGGACTGACTTCACTGAATGCTTAGTTTAGCTCCCCCCCCCCGCCATCTTTTTTATTTTCCATGTTAACATGCCTATGACCTTTTTTCTTTTGACAAAATATATATAAATTGCCTTTGGGGCCTTGAAAATTAGTTCCATCAGGCATATGGTTTGCAAACATGCTCTACTTTTCTGTCTTTTAAAAAATGTATTTCAGATGTATAACATTATTATGGTTTCTCTAGAAGTCATCCTTCATAAAAGTAACTCAGGAATGTTAGAATCTTTGTCAGTTTCTTGGCGAATGGTGTTTGATCATGTGTTTATGCTCCATAAGACACGTGATTTTAGAAGTATCCTGGGATATTTCCAAATTTCATTTTGGAACTCAGCATTTGGTTATTTTTTATTAATCCCAGTCAATAACATTTTATAATAGTCATAAATGTGTTAGCTCTAAATGGCTACTGTATTCCATTTCAGCAAGAATGCTTTTGCTGTTACTTTTCCCAGAGTATCTGTTTGAATATTAAATTTTGTGTGCATATTTTTTCCTTGATACCTGGATTTCTGTAGATAATTTCTGTGAAGATCATCCAGAGAGAGAATGCATGTGTTTTATATATCTAACATTAGATTTTTCTGCTTGGGAGGCATATGCTTGCCTCTAGATTTTCCAGTCTTAGAACATTTCCTACTTTTTCTCTTTCTATTAATTTTGAACATATTAAGGTCATCATTAGCTCTAGCCAGTTGCTTATTTTCATCTTGAATAGATTTGTAGTTTTCTCATATTTAAATCTACCTAGTAGTTTACTTCTAAATCCATTTTTTAAATTACAGAAAGAGAAATATTATACTTAGCAAAAGTTTTATGCTTCCTATGCTGTCTTTTGGAGTAATTTTAGTAAATTACTGACTATAGCTCTTAGAAGATTGCTTATTATGCCATTCTGTTAGGAATTGTAGCCTCGCCTGGCTGCAAGACAGAATAAGCTTTGGTTCTGGGGCCATGGCAGCTAACATCTTTTTCCTTCCATCAGATTACAGATTCTATGCGAGAGGTGGTTTTGAAAATGAAACTTCAGACCTCAGGGGGGTTTACTTGTGACCTCCAAGAATAGGTGATAATGGTGCTTTCTCTTGCCCCAAAGGCAAAGATACTTTCTGCCTCTCTATTTAGGGGGAGAGTAACAAGAAATACTGCATTGTTTTACAAAAATAAATAAATGGACTTGGAGAAAGACTGTATTTGTTTAAAGTAGCTATTCTAATTAGAAGTATGAATAATTTGTGTTTGAATAATAGAAGTAATTAAATTAGGCTTGGAATGTAAATGGCATAGTATTTAGCGAAGTTTTTCTTTTTAAATGAGAGAAAAATAATCGTAAAAGACTCTTTGTCCTAAAAAAAAGACTATGTCCTCAGAATAGCTTGCAGATTTTGTTCATAACGCCTGTGTCTTTATTCTTGCCCTCCTCTCTTTAATGATATAGAAACAGAAAAGGAAAGGGGGTACCTATGTTCATGCGTCACTTAGGGTGCCAGTGGACAGACCACCCAGCGTACCCACAAGTAGGCTGCTGATGCCCAGGGTCACCATGTGCAGTTGAGGGCATTTAAAAGGGAGTAAAATACATGTGGTTTGTCTGTATTACCACTTAATTAACCACAGGTGGATTACCGATGGTGGTTTAAAAATCTCTGGTTAGTATTTTTCCTTCAATTCAGAATTCACGTGGACCACCCGTCAATGTGTGCTGACTAATGCCAACTAATTTCTTATACCAGCGTAGGCCCTAGAGTAGCATCAAAGTCTGGGGCAGAACCAAACTTGGAAGGGGAGGTTGCGGCTCCCGCTTGGAAAATGGCGGGGCAGGGATTGAGCAGGTGCCGACATTAGGGAACCCCAGGAAGGGTTTGTCCCTGAGGCCTTATGAAATCCTGCCTTTTTACTGCATTGGAGAATTATCTTGTTATGTTAGAAATTTCATTCACTTTTTGTTCACTCATTAATAACTGTCCTAAGTTTAGAAGTAACCTGGATATCATTAGATACCTACTGGAAACTGGAATACATTCTACTCCGAACAGTTAGAACTAAAATTGTAAATCTGCTCAAAGGTAGGAACACTGCTTTCCATTTTGTCTGTTAATTTATTTTAGAGATTTCTTCAGTGACTCTTGTATGTGTAATTGTTATCTACCTTTTGATTTAAAAAATTCTGTCTTCCTTGTGGTCCTAAATGAAAAGGTAAGAAACCCAGAGGAAAAATTATGTCTTCTCTCGTTTTTTTTCTAATTTTTGACACTATTACAGATGTCCCTCTCTTGGTTTATTTTTAGTATTAATAAAATTGTCAGAGCTTTTAAAATGTCAAAGTTTATAGTGTACATGTATTTTGAATTATTTTGTACAATAGAGAGAATTATGGAAAAAATGATATGCTTCCTCATGTAGCTCAAAGGTGTGATGTGTCTAAGTTATAGTCATCTTGAGTGACTTTCAGTGTCTCCCTTGTCCTTGTAAGGCCCACTCTCCTCTACACACTGGTATTCTCTAACGGCTTCCTACTGGTGACCTGTGTCTGGCTGAGTGACTTCTAGTGAACACGGCCATCATTGAGCTCAGTGGTCTTTCACCTGTTAGTCCAGTGACAATCTGTTACCCCAAGATAAGTTACCAGTCTAATTTGTTTATGTAAATATTTCTAGAATTTCAAGGCTCTGAAATTATTTTCTGCTTTTTAAGGGTTTAAAAATCAAGCTGTCTTCTATTATCTACACAAGTAAATTGGATTGTTGGATGGACCTCTGGTCTTGGGAGAGTGGTCAGACCCCAAGGGGTCACATAAACCCCTGATTATGGAGGCCCCCCAGAGGCCAACCCAGAGGCTCCAGAAAGGTGAATGCACCACATGGTATTATCAGGGACCTCTTAATGAGGACAAGAAGAGCTGTCATATTTGAGGCATTTATTAGATTTCAGACTCTTCACTATCCTAAGGCAATCAGCGGGAAAGCAGGGAATACAGTTCAGAATCCTTTTCTTTGCATCAAAGGGTTTCCAGCATACCATGGTGACAACTTAGCTTTCCATTTTTAGTTTCCATTTCTCTACTATAAAAATTATTTTATTTGTTCAGAATGGTCTATTTGTGGTTCCCTACGAACACACCTTGCATTTAAAGTAGTTTTTTATTGAGCCCTGGCTGGTGTAGTTCAGTGGATTGAGTGCGGGCCTGTGAACCAAAGGATTGTGGTTCGATTCCCAGTCAGGGCACATACCTGAGTTGCAGGCCAGTTCCCAGCAGGAGACGCATGAGGGGCAACATTGATATTTCTCTCCCTCTCTCCTTCCCTTCCCCTCTAAAAAAAGATAAATAAATAAAATCTTTTAAAAAGTTTAAAAAAATAAAGTAGTTTTACTGAGATATAATTTACATAACCACAAAATTCACCTATTTAAAGTATGCAACTCCATGCTTTTTAATATATTCATGAAATAGTACAACCATCACCACACTTCATTTTAGAACATTTTCATTACCAACCTTCCCTTTCAAAAAAATCCAACAGCTCCATACCCATTAGCAATCACTCGCCTTTCCCCCTCCACCTACTTTTCTGCAGCCACCAGTCTATTCTCTGTCTCTAGTTTTGCCTGTTCTGGACATTTCAAGTAGCTGGAACCATGTAATATGTGGTTTTCTGAGGTTGGCTTCTTTCACTTCGCATGGTGTTTTGAAAGTTTATCCATGTTGTAGCATGTGTCAATACTTCCTTTTTATTGCCAAATAATATTTTATTGTACAAATATACTATTTTACATGTATTTATCAGTTGGTAGATATCTGGGTTGTTTCTACTTTTTGCCTATTATGAGTGTGCTTTTACCTTAAATGAATGTCAGAATGAGACGCATCTTTTGTAACACAGTAGAACAGTGGACATTCTACAATTTTATATTGTTATAATCTTTTCTGAATTATACATTAGTGACCCTGCCATTACCAGAGCTAATGGAGAATTGTCTGCTATTTTGTTCCTAGGTACAGATATGATTTGGGGATAAAGTTGTACTTGAAGAGAAATACTTTAGGTTATTTTGCATACCTTATATGCTGCCTTTAATAATTGATGGGATGTATTTTATGCAATGTGTGGCAAAACAGTAGATATTCCACAAGGAATAATTGTCTTTTTCTGAAGTTTATATTACTGAACCCACCCACTTGTGCAGGTGTAGGAGGACAGGTTGTCCTCTGTTTTTCACAAGATGTTTTTGGAAAGGTGGCATTCAAGTATTCCACATTCCTTGACATTTTTAAATCTAATAATCTCACAACTCTATAATGCACAAAATATTTCCAAATATATCTAGCACTTTTCCAAATGGTCAGGGAAAGATAACAAGGGCAAAGGAGAAAGTTTCTTAACCAAACAGTCTCACCATAGCTTCACAGGGTATTGCTTAGGAAATTCAAATGATATTTTTGGTACTATGTTTGGTCTTTCATTGCATTTCTTATTCTGCTGGAGGTTTTTAAAGAGTTTTCCCAGAATGTAGTGCAGTGTTAATCACTATGTTGAGTAATCTTACTCACCCGCCCTTTCCCTTTTCTGAGATCTTATAATGGTTTAGGTGAACTGATGGCTGGTTCAGAGACAGCTGTTTCAGAGGCTCAGAGTGAGTGGTTTAAAAAAACAATTTACACATAGTTACCTTCAAAGTGTATGTGTGTGTCTAGTACATATTATACTGTACATTTTTATAGCGTGTGCAGGGGCAATTTGTACTGTATAGTAGAGATGAGATACCTGGTTTTTCAAGGTTAGCCTTGATTGAATTAGGTGGTACCATCCTCAGATGTGTAAGATAGTTTCGGGAAGGTACTTGCTATTTATAGACGTTTATCCTTTGGTGCCAGAAGGAGCCTTGCACTCTCCTGAATCCCTCAGCATTTTATCTGTCCCATGCCAAGCCTGAGCGTTCTCATCACCTTCCACCCCTCACTGTAGCTTGGCTCTAGCTATCTCCCTCTTTATCTCCCTTCTTGTTTTTCACGTTGTTTGACTCACAGTGTTCGCTCTATAGATGTGGTAATTAATCATTGGTGTTGGGCAACACATACTCCATCTCTCAGCTCTCTGGGCAGGTGTTAAGTTCCCACTTCCGCCATCTTCGGCTCTGTGAATTGCTTTGGGCAGAAGTAGTGTGTGTTCCTTTCAGGTGGAAGCAAGCATTTAACAGCTAGTGCTCGACT
>PVKM010023572.1:0-21077 GCA_004027735.1 Carollia perspicillata | reverse complement strand
ACACGTAGTACATGCCAGACAGCATTCTAAATGCTTTGTGAATATTAAGTGATTTAATCCTCACAGCAACGCTAGGAAAAAGGTACTATTTTAGATGAGAAAACTAAGGCAGAAAGACATAAGGAAAATCACGTGCCCACCACAGCTAGAAATTTACAGTGCTGGGAGCTGAGCCCTGGGGGGCAGATTTCAGAATCCACACTTTTACTATGGATTCTGAATAAGCGTGGACACGTGCTTGGGAATGTGTAAGTCACAGCTAAATGCCTGTGTGCCTGGAGTGTAGTGAGCAAGAGGAGGCCAGAAGCAGTGATGTCCTGGGAGAGCCAGGGGCCTTGTGGTGGGTAGTGTGTTGACTGGATTTTATTTTGAATGTGGTACGAAGACATTGTAGGGTTCTAAACTGGAGAACCCTACTGTCAGTAAATGTTAGTGTAAAAAGCATTTACTGAGAGTACTTTTGAATGTAAAATGCAAACTGCATTCAAGTTAAACACACTTGTAGAAATATAAACACATTCTCATTTACTACATATTCTATTAAAAATATTTGCTTGAACACTGAGCTCTAAAATTACTGTCATTCACTCAATGGCTGATTATATCGATAAACTCTATGGAATGATTTCCATTCTTTGTACATGTAAATACAGAAGATGAAAGAGAACATGCGTTCTGAAGCCAAGACAGCCTGGGTTCGAATCAGGCTCTGTTTTGTATAGGTTGTGTCCTCCCGAGCAAAGGACTTTAGGTCTCTGTGCCTCAGTTTCCTTAGCTATAAAGTAGGAACAGCAGATCCTAAATTATATAGTTGTATGAAGATTAAATTAGGCAAAATGCATAAAGCACTTAGAACAGTACCTGCAACATAGTCAGTGCTACATAAGAGTTGAGTGTTATCATTACTTCTGTCATTGTTGTGTTATTCCTGTTATTCCTGAAGAGGTTGAAGTAATACAAAAGGAATCATATATATATATATATATATATATATATATATATATATATATATGTATGTATGTATGTATATATGTATATGTGTATATATATATACATATACATACATATATATATATATATAAAATATATACAAAAGGAATCCAAAAGTATGTAAAACAAGCATTCCCTTTGTCAAGGCTTCCCTTCTATTCTTCTCTGTTATACTTATGTTAGTTATGCTCACTCGGTCCAGGGGCTTCAATTGCCATCTTTAAAATAAATGACTTATCTCCAACCTGTTCTCTGAGCTCCAAATGTGCGCATGCCACTGCCTACCTGACACCCGCTGCTGGCCCCCATCAATGTCTCAGACTGACCATGTCAGAAACTCATTGTCCTGCTCCTCACCACTGGCTTCCTCTAACAGCATGGCTCCTCCCAGGTCTCCTCCATCCCAGGAAATGGCACGGCCACCTATCCTCCTCCAAGGACTCAAACCTTGATTCATCGTCCCCTCCCCACACCAGAGGCAAACCATGTTAGTACGGCTTCTGAAATCCGTCCTGAATCTCATCGCTTCTCCTCACTTCCACTTCCCCCACCTGGGCCTAAGTCCCATCATCCTGAATGACAACCCCTGGCAAGAGCCTCCTGACCTACCAATCTCCATGCTTCTACTCTTCCTCCATTACTATCCATCCTTCATGCTGTGAGTAGAAGCATCTTTTATGCATCCAGATAAAACTATGTCACTCTCCTCTTTGGAACCCTACAATGTCTTCATACCACTTTCAAAATAAAATCCAGTCAATGTACTGTCCACCACAAGGCCCCGGGGCTCTCCCAGGATGTCACTCCTTCTGGCCTCCTCTTGCTCACTATGCTCCAGGCACACAGACGTTTAGCTGTGCCTTACACAACCCCAAGCACGTGTCCACACTAATGCTGACGGTTCCCCCGAGCTGGAGTGCTCTTCCCCCAGAGACGATCTTGCTGTGACCCTTTCCCCCATCCTTAGTCAGGTCTCTGTTCAAGTGTCATCTCATCAGAAAGGCCTCCCTGTCTTCATCTAAATTCACAGTCACCCACCCTCTCCTTCTATTGTAACCTACTTTATTTTCTTCAAAGCATTTATCTCTCTGAAGTCCTATTACTTATTTGCTTGTTTGTATAAATGTTTATTACATTACTTCTCCACTACATCACAAACCCTAATAGGGCAGGGAATTTTGCTTCTTGCTCACAACTGAATCTTCAGTACATAGAACAGTGTTGGCATGTTCATTCAATAAGAACGAACAAACAAATGATTACAATATCCATGTGGGGCAGGGTGACAATTTGAGAATAGCAAGAAGTAGCACACAGGTAGCAGAAAGACCTCCTGAACAATTCATTGGTTTATCTCATTTGTAAAAAAAACTCTTCATGTGGAAGTATGTAAACTATTTTATATAGTAAACGGGTACTTCTTTCCTTATATTTTAAAATTTTTTGCAGTATCTATGGCAATGCATTATAGGCACTTAAAACAGTCACTGGTGTTTTCTTTCATCTATGAAAATTACAGTAATAATAATTCAGTACCTTAAGATTTAATTTAGAGACACACTAGTTTTATTAACAATCCCTTACCAACATTTATAGATAAACTAACAGGTTTTTGAATAATATTATAAGCACAATGTAATGGAAATTAACTGACCAATTTTAAACCAGGTAGTTAATATGTAATCCAATGTGCACAGCATAAAACATGTGTTTAAAATCAGGAATCAGGTTTTATAAAGCTATTAAGTGGTACCAAGTGTAATTTTGACTCCACATATAGGGAGCACAACTTAAGAAGCTTAAATGAGTTCTAATTATTCTTATTCTGAATACTTCCAGAATATCAGTCCTTTACCCAGGGATTCTATATAGATTAATAAAAGCAGTAAAGCAGAAAAAGAAGTATGTTAACTTCATTTCAAACTAGCCCACAATCTTTTCAAACAAATGGAAGACCCAGCTTCTCACATACCTTCGGAAAGACTTGGTTTGGTTTTGTGCTTGGACCGCTCCCCACAAGGGTGAAAGTTCAGTTGCTGCAGGACCGCGGGGCAGATGACAGAGAAGTTTGAGCTGGTTATCTGGGTAGCATTTGAAAAGCCATGAAGGGAAAAGATCTCCTCAGCTGACAAACACTGAAATAGAAGAAACAAAGTAGACATATACGTGTTGATATAGTAAAGAGCTCAAGCAAAAGACGCTACAGAGACACGGAATATTTCATCTAGACACCCAGCACTAACTCTTTATATAATAACCCTCTACAGAAATGAACAGATCCCTAAAATTGTACAACAGCCCGCATTTCCTTAAACCTAGAAACAAGAAAAATAGCAAGAAACTTTCCTGATTGACAGTCTACCTATACATCGCCAGCCTAAAAGTCAGAACTGGTCTGGGGATTTCCAAGGACTTTAGAACAAACGGGCTTCAGATGATTCAATATTCTTAATCTCCCCTCCCTGCTTTTCTTTAGTTTGAATGGATATTTTGTGTGAGCTGTTGGAGGGGCTCTCTATAACACTTCTTGGAGACAAACACCAGGCTCTTGCAGTTTCACAGTTCAGGGACTCATCCATCCTCCTTGACAGCGATAATACAGTGTAATCCCGACACATAAATGTTCTTTTAAAATATGTCTTTGGTACAAGTGGTTGTTTGTCAAAACATGTATTATGCTCAATGATAGCAGGTAACTTTCTTATATTATACAAAGTTTTGAAAAGTGATATGTGGTTTAGAAATTCACTAACTATTAACGAGAAATAGAATTGTCAGAAAAAATTCTCTGCAACAAAATAGTAACTGTTTACAGGTGTCATTTTATTCTTGGGCAAAATTTAACTGTAAAATACTTTCCACATACATTATTAAGAAGAGTATAAAAGAAATTAAATGTGTTACTATTGCTAATGAATGTTGTAAGAATTATAGAGTATGAAAAATATCCATTCAGTCAAATAGAAGAGTCTGTCTTTAATAAGTACAATTGAGAACACTGTTTTGCATACTTCAGCCAGTATTTAAACCCCACTGAGACCTTAGCTTTGTATAATTCAATGGACTCGAATGTGTCTTCCTAAAGTTCATATATTGATGACTTAAGCCCTGATGCGATGATTTTTGGAGATGGAGCCTTTATAAGGCACTTAGGGTTAGACAAAATCATGGGGGTGGGGCCCTGCTCCAATCAGATTCACGGGCTTATCTGAAGAGACACCAGAGAGCTTGCTTGCTCCCTCCCTCTCTCCGCCGTGTGAGGACAAGGCAAGAAAGCAGCCCTCTGCAATCCAAAGAGAGAGCTCTACCAGACACCCACCTCTACCAGTCTCTAGAACTGTGAGAAAATAAACTTCTGTTGTTTAAGCCACCCAGTCTATAGTATTTTGTTATGGCAGCCCTTGCTCACCAATACGCTACGAATGATATTAAAAACTCAAAAGTGTTTGTTCATTGTTTGACCATAAGTGCTATAATTTTCTTCACAACAAAAACAATGAAACTAAAACTGTAAGATTTTGACAACAGGAGATCACACTGATTTTGAAGGGGAGATGAAAAAACATCAAATACACCTTGATGTTTGGAGTTGACGAAAGCTAAGAGTACAATTAGCTTTTGTACTCTTAGCTTTCTTTTGTACCGTAAAGAAAATATACATTTAGACTTTTTTTAAATGTCTAAGTATGTGCCCACATTGCTTCTTATTCAATGGATGCACTCCTTGGGGTCCATGACAATGACAGCTGTGTGCCATTCCTAAAAGAGGAGACAGTACACTCCATGCCTTGCTAACTGTCTTCCCTTCGGTGAGAATAGGGGATAATAAACTAACGAGGGAAGACAATAGCTTGATAGCCAACTGGGGGAGGGAGAGTGGGTATAGTTTATTCATTACCATGTAACCACACTGCAGCATAATTGCTAGGTTCAAAAATTACAGAGTCCATGTGGTCCAACTACCCCCTGCATGATTCCAGGAATAAATGGGTGTAGTAAGTACAGACACAAAGCAGCTCTGTGCGCCGGCAAGAAGTCTTAACCTACTTGGACTTCATGTTCCTCCAACTATAAAATAAGAGGAAAGGGGGAAGCTGCTGATAAGTAATTTACAAAGCCTTCTCAGAATTAATATTCTAACACGTCCTAAAACTTGATGTCGGTTAAATAGTTCTTTTCAGACTCCAGTTGTGACCTGTTAGTGGGTCAGCAAGTTCACTTACTGTCAGCATTTTGTAAGGAAGTAAAGAACAATATAATAGAAACTCCAGAGTGTATCACACATAACTAGGATAACTACTGCTTCGTCAAATTTTACAACAGCTACACATTATACATACCAGGTACTTGTACATGGGATCACAATGCAAAGTTTATTTTACCTGTTATTAATTTTTTAAGATTTTATTTATTTATTTTTAGAGAGGGGAAGGGAGGAAGAGAGGAAAAGAAACATCACTGTGTGATTGCCTCTTGTGTGGCCTCTACTGGGGCCCTGGCCCGCAACCCAGGCATGTGCCCTGACTGGGAATCAAACCAGTGACCCTTAGGTTCGCAGGCCAGCACTCAATCCACTGAGCCACACCAGCCAGGGCACAAAGTTTATTTTTTATGAGCTGGGTGAAAAGGGCAAAGGGATTGGGAAGTAAAAATTGGCAGGTACAAAACAGTCATGGGGATGTAAAGTGTAGCATAGGGAATATAGTCAATAATTTTGTCATAACTATGTATGGTACCAGGGGATACTAGATTTATTAGGGGAATCACTTTATAAGTTATGTAGATGTCTAATCACTATGCTGTATACCTGAAACTAACATACTATTGAATACCAACTGTAAGTGAATTTTTTAATTTTTTTAAATTTCAAAAAAATATATACTGTAAATGCCATCAAGTGTTTGAAAGCTACTACCCTAAGGATGACCAATTGTCTGTTGTATACCTTAAAAGACACTCTCCTACACGCAGTTAGGAAAAGAAAGATAACCTAGGGAATAAGTAATCAATATTGTAAGGCAGCTTAGAGTCTCAATGAGCTGTGCATGTGTGTGGACATCCTGCTTGGGCAGGTACTCATGGACAACAACCCTCCTACAGCGGCGGCAGCTCACTCTCAAGAGAGAGTGAGTAGGCGGAGAGATGACAAGACTCTAGATTTTGCACCGTGACATGAGAATGGGAATAGAACATTAAGAGAATACTAACAGTGTGGCAAAACAAAAACTAATGGCAGGGCTGCTTTATTTAAAATAGCTATCTACCAGCAAGTAGAAAAAAATTATAAAGCAACCAAATTTTGCTTTTAAATAACTTTGATTTTATTTTATTTTTTTCTTATTATCTTTTGACTCCCTTCACCTGTTTCTCCCACTCTCTTACCCCCAACCTCTGGCAACCACCCCTCTGCTCTACGTATATATAAACTTGGTTTTGTTTTATACTCCACATATCAGCAAGATATGGTATTTGTCTTTTTCTGTGATATTTCTCTTAGCATAATGTATGTTAAATCTTTCCATGTTATCACAAATGGTAAGATTTCAATCTTCGTTGTGGCTGAGTACCATTCCACTGTGTATATGTCCACCATCTTCTTTACCCACTCACCCATCAGCGGACACTGAGGTTGCTTCCATATCTTGGTTGAAATGAACATGGGGCACGGGTATCTTTTTGAGTGAGTGCTTTTGTTTTCTTCAGATAAATATCCAGAAGTAGAACTGCTGTATAATATTGTAGTTGTGTTTTTAATTTTTTGAGGAACCTCCACACTGTTTTCACGGGGGCTGTACCAGTCTGCATTCCCACCAACGGTGCACAAGGGTTCCTTTTCCTCTACAACCTCATCAGCACTTGTTGTTTGTTGCCTTTCTGATAAAAGCCACTATGTGAGGTGATATCTCATTGTGGTTTTTGGTTTGCATTTCCTGGTGATTAATGATTTGAACACCTTTTCATGTGCCTGTTAGCCATCTGTACATTTTCTTTGGGAAATGTCTACTCAAATCTCCTGCTCATTTTTTAAGTAGATTGTTTGGTTCTTTTTGTTGCTGACTTGTATGAGTTTTTCTCCTGTGGAATAGGTTGCTTTTTTATTTTGTTGATGGAGTCCTTTGCTGTTCAGAAGCTCTTTGGTTTGATGTCATTTCTTTCTTTTTTTAAATTTTATTTGTTTGTTTGTTTATTGCTGTTATTATATTTGCTTTTGGCCTCAGATTCAAAAAATTATTGCCATGACCTATGTCAAAGGAACTTACTACCTAAGTTTTCTGGTTTCAGCTCTTAACATTAAAATATGTAACCCATTTTTAGTTAACTTTTGTATATGGTATAAGATAGTGGTCAAGCTTCATACTTTTGCATTTGGCTGTCCAGTTTTCCCAACACCATTCATTAAAGAGTTTCTTGCCCAGGTTTAGCAAGAATCCTGTTAAGTTAGTTTAGAGAAATGCCCCATCCTTGATATCTGATCAGCCTGGCCCACCTTCAGCAAAAATCCTGTTAGGTCTGGTAAACAAAATTCCTTCTTAGAAATGTTCCATGCATTGCCCCCAGCCTGCTTCTTGGCTGTAAATCTCCACTTGTCCTTGTTGTAGTCAGAATTTAGCCTTGTTCTATACTGAGGCCCCTTTTCTCTATTGCAATACATAGTTCTTAAATAAAATTTGTTTTTATTGCTTTAATTACTCCTTTCCCCTTTGTATATCCTTGGCTCCTTTATCCTAAATTAATTCACTATATGTGCATGGTTTTATTGCTGATGGAAGTGGGGTCACTGTGGTGTCACAAGGAAAGCTTTCCAGGAGACCCACAAGGGAGGATAAGGTCTGGTGATAAGATTTACTTGTGGTGCCAGGTACAAGATCAAAAGAGTTCTGCTGGGTTTCCATTGTCCCATTTCCATTTGTCCAGCCATGCACAAAGTTCCAATCTTGCCTTCATCAGGACAGAAATAGGGCCTGTGTCCAGAGCTTCTGTGCCATGCCAAGGCTAGTCCATGTTAAAGTTTTGTACAGTCCAGCCTTTATCACCATCCAGCTAGCTTAGCTTCTTTTCTGGGCTGCGCCTTGGCTGGGGCCCATGTTTCCTGTCCACATGGCCACCACAGCCCCAGGTGTCTGCTAGTCCCATTGGGCCACTGTGGAGAGAATGCATGAACGATGAGGCAAGCAAGAAGGCTCTTTGTTAGTTGGGATTATGTTATATCAGGCTTGGGAAGGACCAGGCACTTTCTCAAAATAACCACTCAACTTTCTGAGTTTTTGCAGGCTTCTAATGGGTCCAACCTCTAAACAATCTATTCCTTACATCCTCTGGGGTTTTGTCTCTTATCCAATCCAATCCCTGTTCCAGGCTAGACTGGCAGGCCTCTGTGGTTGCCATTTTGGCTCCTACTGCATATGTGCTTACCTCCCTGTTTATTGTTCTTTCTCTCCCCACATTGCTCTAAGGGGAAGGATAATTGCTCCCTGGGAAGTGTGTGAAGCTGCAACTTCTTAAGGAAGGATGCGGGCCTATGCTCCCTATTTTATTCTGCTTAAGAATATCTGATTCTATTTGTTCCCTTCCTTAAATAATATTTAGCTACCTATGCTAACAGTTTCATTTCTGGGCTCTCTATCTTTTTTTCCATTGACATGTATCTGTTTTTATGCCAACATTATACTGTTTTAATTACTATAGCTTTGTAAGATAGTCTGAAGTCAGTGAGTGTGATGCCTCCAGCTCTGTTCTTCTTTCTCAAAATTCTTTTGGCTACTCGGGGTTTTTTGTGGTTCCATATAAATTTTAGGGTTATTTTTTATAGTTCTGTGAAAATGCTATTGGAATTTTAACAGGGCATTGATCGATAGATTGCTTTGAGTAGTATGAACATTTTAACAATATTGATTCTTCCAATCCACATGCATGGAATATCTTTGCATTTATTTGTATCTCCTTCAATTTCTTTCATTAATGTCTTGTACTTTTTAATACATGGATATTTTACCTCCTTGATTAAATTTATTCCTAGGTATTTTATTCTTTTAGATGCAAATATAAATAGAATTGTTATTTTAACTTTTCTTTCTGATAGTTTGCTATTAGTGCATAGAAATGCAACAGATTTTTGGGTACTGATTCATTATGCTCTGATTTCACAAAGTTGAACCCGAAACAAAGAAAGCAGTTGTCTAAGAAAGGGCAGTGTTTCCCAGAGCAGGGACAAACAGGATGAGGGCCTGAGTTGTGATGGCAACAACAAAACCAATAGAACCACTAAGGAAGTTCAAACATTCTCCCAAACATAGCACTTCACCTCCAAAACAAACATGAATAAATTTTTAAGCTAGTAGGGTCCACTAGACTCCTCAGAAAACAACTCAGAGTGATTGATTAGCCGGAATAGTATGTGCCTTGAAAAAATACTTCATGAGCTTTCAACAGCTCCTTTCAATTTACCTACTGAGTTTTTCTCCTATCCATTTGTCTTTACAATACTGCTATTCTCAAGAGTGCCTCTTGATGTTCGCTGTGGCATTGAGTTTTGTGCTACCAGAGGCAAACTCCAGCCATCAGCTGCCCTCATGTTCAGTGGGTTGACTTTTAACTAAAGACATTTTCTTAATTTTAATGAAATTACTATTTGTTAGTCTCTTGCCACATTAAGGTAATCTCAAATGAGCCGTATACACACAACAACCAAAGTAAAGTAGTAGAAGAGATAAGGGGGTTTAAACACGTATCATAAAAAAAGACTTCAAATTATATTCAAAATCATTTTAGCAAATAGTTCCTTTTTTTTTTTCTGCTTCTTTCCCTCCTTCTTCTTCCTCACCTGTTCTGACTAGTCAAAAGTTGGGTTTGGGTTTGTTTCTTTTTTTGCAGGGGGGAGGGTTGCTTCTTTTCCAGACATATTTTTGTGGGAATGAAGGAGGCTGGTACAGGGAGGGGTGGGAGGGGTGAAATTTGACTGATTAGGGCAAGTTCCTCACTCAACATTTTGTACAGTTGAATTCTGCTTATAATAAATGCCAACGAGTTAAGCAAGATTTAGAATTACATACCTGAGATAATGACAGACGCCCTCTAACTGACTAAACTTTAGTCAGCTCTCTGAGTCCTCTAAGCCTCAGCCTTGTATCTGTTCTTGGGGTGGTGGGAGGGACTACATTGCCCGGGTTTAGCAAGAATCCTGTTAGGTCGGTTTAGAGAAATGCCCCATCCTTGATATCTGATCAGCCTGGCCCACCTTCAGCAAAAATCCTGTTAGGTCTGGTAAACGAAATTCCTTCTTAGAAATGTTCTCTGCATTGCCCCCAGCCTGCTTCTTGGCTGTAAATCTCCACTTATCCTTGTTGTATTCAGAATTTAGCCTTGTTCTATACTGAGGCCCCTTTTCTCTGTTGCAATACATAGTTCTTAAATAAAATTTGTTTTTATTGCTTTAATTACTGTTCAGCTCTGGTTTTCTTTAACAATACCAAGTACAATAACCATGTAATTATACTTTATATCACATAAATTCTTTCAACAAACATTCATCATTGAATCATAAAAGTCAGTGTATATCACTGATGGGAGAAGTGGAAAGTGGGGGAAGCCGGGGGATGACACCCAGAAAGAACTACAGTCATCCGCCCTCCCTCATCCACAGGGCACAGGTTCCAACCCCCAGCAGATACCCAAAACCTCAGATAATACCATACCTTACAAATACTATGTTTTTTCCATACATACACAACTATGATAAAGTTTGCTCTATAAATTAGGCACAGTGAGAGATTAAGAACCACTAATGATAAAATAGAACAATTTATAACTGCATATTGCAATAAAAATTATGTGAATGTAGACTGATCCGGAAAACTAACAAGAATTTCTTTTTCCTTCTTCACGGTAAGATAGAAGATTCATCTTACCATGGATCTTAGCAACCTCAGCACACAATATTTTTCTTCCCTTATTAAGTCAAAAACCTTTACCTTTTCATTTAAAGGAAGCACTTGATGGCCCTCGGCCGTATCTCAACTGCCAGCATCACTACTCTTGCAGTTTGAGGCCATTATTAAGTAAAATAGAAGTTCCTTGAATGCAGGCACTCTGATGCATGACAGTTGATCTGATAACCGAGAAAGCTACCAAGTGAATAATGGACAGGGAGCGCACAGATACGCCAGACAAAATGCAGCAAACCAAAGTTTTGCCACCCTCAAAACAGTGCCTTTTGGGATACTGATTTTAAGCTGGTTATTAAGCACTAGAAGACTCAGAACGAATCTTGACCCTCCTCTTTCCCTGCCAAAGAAGTTCAGATAGAAAGGCCTGCTTCGGGAAGGGACTCGGGATGTCCGCCTTCCCCTAGTTTGAATGGAGTACGGTGTGGGGAGGAGCTTCAGGTAAGGCCTGACACTGCATCAGCCCCTGGGTGCTGTCATTTCTGGGTTGCCGGGCAAGAATTTGCCTACCACGTGTGTTCCATTCTTCCTTAATTACCTGTGAATTGACTATTTTTACTTTTAATATCTAAGATCTAGTTCCTTCCTTTTCTCATTGTCCAAAATGACATTATATACCCCAGTTTTCCCCACTGTCTTTTGAATTTTATGCTTATGTGAATTCCCTATGTGTGCATATTAAAAATTTATTTTCTCCTGCTAATCTGCTATATGTTGTTTGAATTATTAACCTGGTCAGACAAATTTAAAAGGTTGGAATAAAAGTATATTTTCAGCCCCCACAAAAGGGAGGGTTCGTGTCCCAGGCAGGATGGAGTGGGATGGCAGGAGACTTCATTATGCTACTCAGAATGGTGCACAAGCTAAAGTTGCTAAATCGTTTATTTCTGGAACTTTCCATTTAATATTTTTGGACCCCAGGTGACTATGGGTAACTGACACTGTGGATAAGGTGGGGACTACTATAATACAAAGATAAACAAGTCATACTACTTTCCATCAAGAAACCTAAATAATTGTGGCAGAAATAAATCAGACATACCAGTAGCTATAAAACCGGAGAGTAAGTGATGAATTCACAAGAGGCATAATGATAAAGAACTACCGAGAGCTCATATGAGGGGAAAATAGCATGCAGAGGAAACCATCAAAAACTACTCTGAGGCTAGAACTCTGGGAAAGTAGGGAGAGGATGTTGTTATTGGCATGATTAAGGAGCCCAGGAAAAGAAACACATGGAGGATGATGGTCAGTTTGGTTTTAGACATTTTAGGTTGCAGCAGTTGTGGAACAGCAAATGGAAATGATGAGTGAGCTTTCTCTGGGAAAGGCAGAGGCCAGGCACAGGGACGGGGCTCCCTTCTGTAAGGAGGGAACAGCTGCATGTGAGTGGAGGACACTATTAGGAAAGAGTATAGACGGGAGGGAGAAGTTTTGGAAATACAGATACAGGGTGGGGAAAAGGAGGTTTACAGTTGTGAGTACGTGAAATAGAGTTTATGCTTTTGTCATTACTTATTTATTATGTTATTATTTTTCATATAAATAGATGTAAACCCACTTTTGCTCCACCCTCTATACTTTGTACAAAAGCAAGGAAAGGGAGCCAGAGAATGAGACAGTGAGATAAGCCCAAAACATAAGAAGTAACCTAGGCTAGTAAAATGTAGGCAATATCCCTGGTTTTTGCCTGCCCAAGACCAATCCCCACCATCCAGTAGCAGACCCCTTAGTGCACAGGAGCCTCATATGCAGTTTAAGTGGGGCTGCGCAAAGGACAAATGACCAGACCTGTCCACTCTCTGGCAGATCTATTGAAGAAGTCTTTTTCTATTAGAATTGCTCTAAGTCTGGGGTCTCCTTCATCCATTTTTTTCTACCACATGAAAGAAGGTGAACTCTAAGTAGAGGAAGACAGGTTTCCAATTCCATCACTAGTCCCCTGGACACAGCTGTGCCTAAAGCTGGCTCTGCCCTTGAGTCTTCTGTGAGTTACTTGAGTCAATGAATTCTTTCTTTGACTTAAGCAATTTAGAGTTGTTTCTTCCACATTCAAACAAAAGAGTCCTGATTGATATATAAGTGTTTAAGAAACATTTTAAAGCTAACAAACGAATGCATCATCCAGAACCTATGAAAAAACAAAAAGATAAGTTCTTCTGATGTTAAAACCTTCTCCGTTCTTCTGCCTTTTCTCAACACATGGGTTGTTTTCTCTACTTGGCTGTCTTCTCAAAGGTCACCCATTAAATAATACAAACCAATAGGGCCATCTGATCCTGTGCCCATTATGCCAACGCCTTCACACCACACCAGAAATGAAACATCATCCCATTCAAAAGTCACCCCAGAAGTGGTTTCAAATTCTGTTTTGCCATTTACTGTGCTTCTGTGGAAGCTGAGCAGTTCGCATTCCCAATAAGTTCACTGCTGGGGTGGTTGTGTCCTCTCGTGTGGAGGTGCAGGGAAGGAGAAAACGCACCTCCTTGCGCATTTAGATTTGGTGACAATCAAAACTGGGATAAGCCTTTTTAAATTATTCTTCACATAAATAGATTAAACCCACTTTTGCTCCACCCTGTATAATTGGTACAAAAGCAAGGAAAGGGAGCCAGAGAATGAGATCTAGTCAGTTTTCTAGGTTATAACTGAGCTACATACTTTAAATTACATTATAAAGCCTCTAGCCAGAGGTGAAAACAGGGTTGAAATCCAAGTCTGAAAGTGCCCATCTACGCTGTCTCCTTTAGAGACTTCTCTGCCCTGCTCTGTCACATCTGTTGTTTGTCAGCAAGAGCTACAACTGCCTTCTGGAATTTGCCATCCTTCCCCCAGTAAATGATGGGCCTCCTGTCCTTTGAAGAAGAATGCACCCAAAGTTTTTATCTAATTTGCTATCAGAGAAGCCAGTTCCACTTTGCCCTCACTCTCATTCATTTATTCCTTTATCAGACACAGGCTGCTCCCATCTTTTCTGGCCTGGGTAGTCTGGTAAGTACTGAAACTAAGATGTAGTTCCATCTTCAATACACTCATCGTTCAGTAGACAAAACATAAAGATACAAATCAGAGGACTATAATACAATGTGGTAAGGAAAATAATAAAGATAAGTGCAAGGCATTGTGAAGGAAGAGGGAAGCGGTCAGGGAAGGCTTCCTGAAGGAGGAGATATGTGTGCGGAGTCTAAAGTGTTAGTTCAGTGCTTCTCATGGCTAGAGAGATAAGATACAAGCCACAAAGACTAAGGCTGAAGTCAGTAATGGAAGTAAGTATGTGATTAGTTGACAAATATTATAAGCAATAGTTATTATAAGAATTCTAGGAAGCACAGTAAAGCTATATGCTTAACATATATAATCTCTTTTAATCCCCACATCAACTACTAAAGTAGATTTTAGAAAAAGTCTGGGACAAAGAAAGCATACCTTACAAAAAAGTAAATTGTACAAGATTAAACAATTTGTAAGTATTAAAGACAGAATTCAAAGCAGTGTCATCTTATGTCATCTGACTTCTAAGCCAGTCCTCTTGCTGCTATACCCCCACATTTTGGTGGGCCAAACAATGAAAAGAATACCAATAGTGAAAGAGAGAACCATTTAGACCCTGGCAAGGCATGTAATTGTTGCCCCTGTTAGTGACTCGAGCATATAGTTAAATTACTCTTAGGCCATAGTTAGCATCCCACTGAAAGAGAAACCTCAAAAACAGTGAAACAATGGTCAATTCCGACATCAGTCAAGTTTTCTCACCACGGTGAGAATTAAAGAGTACGAGATGGCTGTGATTCTTTGCGCCCCAAGAAGCCCTTCTGTCCATCACCAAAGCAGAGATATCAGGCAGACACAACCACCACATTCAAGCAGTGGACAGCCGGGCACGACACCCTCCGCCACAGGCCCACGGCTGCTGACATTGCTGCGAAGAACCCTGTAACGGAATCATCAAACGGAGAATATCTGGGGGTGCCATCGTAAATATTGGGCTTCCCTATTACCGTTGTTTTGAACCCAGTATTTCTGAAGGTCAAGTGGAAAAGCCAGCTTGTTGATTGATCCACCCGAACTGCCATCACACGAGACCCGTACGACTGGCCATAGGTTGTTAGGACTGTATTTAGAGGAGGAAAAGGTAAAAATCCAAAATAATTATTTCATGAGAAAGAAACCTCTGGAATCCTGGAGAGCATACCTACCTTAGAATTTACTAATGCTAATACTAATAATATAATACCATAATATAATACAATATAGTATAATATAATATAATATAATATAATACCTATAATAATGAATGGATGAGTAAATGAATGAATGAACCCCTGAAAGTATCTTTCAAAACCAATTGCAAAACCAGTTTAAGATCATAGTAGCAACCCAAACAAAATTATGAAAAAGCAAAAGAAGCTCAAAAAGTGAAGTCCGTTCACACAAGAGTGTTTCAAATGTGGGACTAGCCAAAGATCACAAGAGAACAATTTAAATATTTAAATTTCAGAAGTTTAACAATTGAGGGGCCACTTCCGACCCTGAAAACGTGAGTAGTCCCATACAGTTATCCCTTTGGGGTGAGTGAACAATGTCACAAAACTGGAGACTTAAATGCTTCACACCGGCAACAGGAGCATTCAAAGCAGGACTGAGTGACTGAGGACATCACTTTGAGGCTTGTCACAGATACAAAAAGGAACCACCTAATGTCAGTGACAAGGAGCTAGAATACCACTTCCAAATCTCCTTGAAATTGTGCAACCTGTCTATGCACTGAATCACCTTCTGTTTTACCAAACTTCTCTGGAATATTTCCACTCTTATTGTCTCTTCAAAGTTTACGTTATTATTTCACCAAGATAAATCATAATTTTCTAAGGTTTGAGCTAAGAACATTCTTAAAAAACAATCTGTACATTTAAAAGTGGCTAATCAAGTGATCCCAACACTGTTTCCTAAGATTAATTTTTCCAGTTTTCCTTCGGATTCCTACCACTGCTTACTGAAGCCACTCTGGGGCTGGTGCATTCTCACCCACAATGTGCACACACACGTGCATGCACACACATGCACACGCACACTCACATTCACCCTCAAAACTCTTCCTTAAGAGGAGACAAAAAGCGCCTTTCCGATATATGCTTTATGGAGAAAGATGCCATGTCTAATGATACATTGTTAAGGGAAAAGGGATTATTATGAAACAATACAGATAGAATGACACCACTACTATAAATAAGGTTAAATAAAATCTAGAGGATGTGCTTCAAAATGTTAACGGTATTTATCTCAGGGTGATAAAATCATGGGTGATTTTTATTTTTTCTGTTCTGCTCCTCTATATTCGTCAAAGTTTTAGACAATATACACCAATTCTTCTTTCAATTAGAAAAATAAAGTTAAATCATGGAGAGGGAGAGTTAAATCTTTTATCCTGGTTCCTCCAAACACAATGAAGACAAGTTGGAATTAGTGTTTAATTTTACTAAAGAAACCAGAAATTTTAAAGCTATTACACACTTTTAAAAAGAGATTTTCTAATGTCACCATAACTATTGACAAGTTTCTCAGCCCTATTCCATTCCATCTTCAGTTTCTCAAGGCTCTCTCGCCCCTAAAAGCATGACATGGTGACAGAGTAGATACTCAGTCTGGATTCTTGACTTCCCAGCCCTGACCTGCACCCAGCTGGCAAGGGCCACCCTACTTTCTCCCACAGGCCTTCTCCTGTTTGCAGCCAAGACCAAAGGGCCCGTAAAGCCCTGCTGCTCACCAGGGGCCTCCCGCTCAGTGCCTCTGGGGATAAGGTGCGGAAGGCACGCCTCTTCACTTCAGGGCTGGAGCAGATGCCACAGGAATTGAGCTCATCCTTCAGAGCCGCCTCAGCACTGCATACAAGGAATGGCCTTGTCCATCTACAAGCCCAACTATGTAACGATCCTCCAGCACACTGGCTGTCAAGGTGTGGTCACAGGACCCCTGCGGGTTACCAGGACCCTGCTGGAGAATGTGCAAGGTCAGGATTGTTTTCATAATAATACTAAGACTGCATTTTCCTTTCTCACTCTTATTCCTTTATGAGTAAACACTGGATTTCTCCAGAGGCTATATGGCATATGTCACAATGGAGTGAATGCAGAAGCATAAATGAGACTCTAAGAAACCAGACATTAAAGAGATTTGCAAAAATGTAAAACAATGCCATCCTTTTCACTAATTATTTTGTCATGGAAAGAGTTATTTTTCATTTTTAAAATGTTACCATGGTATGGATTTATTCATGTTATTTTAATAAATATTTTTAATGTTCTCAACATTCATTTCTATAATTATAAATATCAATAGATATGAACCATACATACGAAAGTTGTCTGATGTCCTCAGTAATTTTCAAGAGTGAGTAGGAAAGGGTCCTGACTTCCACGGGTTTGGTCCAACTCCTAAGAATGACACACAAACGGACCCTCATGTGCCACCTGACCTGCGAGTCGGGAGCTTTAATCAATCGCATCTGAGACACGTCTCATCCAGTTCAACCTACACGCCCACAGGATTGTTCCTACAGAAACACCACCACTGTCACTCCTCTGCTCAGACTGCCCCCAACACACATGCACGCACGCAAACTTTCTTTCTGTCAAGAGTGTAAAGTCCTAACACTGAAGAACCTCAGTTATCTCTCTTCAGTATTCCACTCCCTTCGCCCTCCTCCAGAGCACACTTGAACTCTCTATCTTAACCACATAGTTCCAATGAGTCTTGTGTTTCACTGTCATTGTGACTTTGCACAGTCCCTGACCCCCACCTAGAGTCCTGATATGCCTCCGCTCAAAGTTTCCGGCTCCTATCTGTCCTACACGGGCCACACCTCCTCTGCTTCCCACTGCCATGCTCGCCCCTTCCTCTCCAGACTCCTACACATAGAGCATTTATTTGTTTAGCACTTACTGCATCCTTTAACGTATTATCACCTGTTTGTAAAAACAGATACCTCTTTAGCAAGATCATGAACATCTAAAGAGAATAGACATATTCCTTTTAACAAGTTTCTGAACTCTAAACAAAGCATCAGACAAGATTAGCAGAAGGTTTTGATGGAGAAAGGATGGAGTTGATGAGTTCCATTTGGGGCAGGCTTAGACCTACTGAGTCGGGGGAGGGAGAGACATCAGTGGGCGACCGGGTGTACAAAGCTGAACCTCACGAGAAATGGCTGAACCTGGCCAACCTATTTAGAAAATGCCTGAGGAGAGGTACTAACTGCAGCCCAGGAGTGACTGGAGCTGTGCAGAGAGAGTGTGTGAAATTAAAAGAAAGGGGTCTTGAGACGGAACCCTAAAAATCACCAATATTTGAAGGGTGAGCAAAGGACGCTGCAATTGAAAAGTGGCCACTAGAGAGGTAAGAAAAAGGAGGTAGCACAGTTACAAGGCAAGAAAATGGTGTCTTTCAGGCAGGATGTGTCCATCAAAATTAACAGCAAGGTAAGGCCTGAGAAACGCCCATTGTATTTAGCAATAAGGTTTGGTGTGACATCCTGTAGAGTAGTTCCAAGAAAGTGCTGGGGTCCAAGCCATACCATAATATGTTCAGGAGTGACTGGAAGGTAAGAAAATAGGATAGGAATTCATAAATTTCCATCACCCAGTTATATGCAGAAAGTGAGGCACGTAGACCGTGAGATACTCAGTGGATTCAAAGCACAGGGGCCCCACTAACACAGCCTCTGTCTAAAACCAGCACAAGGGGAAAGAACCGAGGATTCAAAATTGGAACCCCTGCTCTCCCAGACAAATTGGGACACTAAGTGACTTTTGCCAAATGACTTATTTTGGCCTCAGTTTCTGGAGATACTGACATGTCCTATTTCTCTCACAATACAGTTTTTAGTATCAAATGTCGATAATCAGAAAATAACATCAAAAGGCTGAAAAACCAATCAGGTTTTAGACTAGCCCTGACTATTATAGAGACAGCTTCATCAGGAAAAATTACAATAAAATTTTTTTCTCGTTTTATTGAAACAAGAGGAATATCAGCAGAAAACACCTTGCTTTCAAGTGGCTGCACAATTCTCTGTGACTTCAAGAAACTGGCATGAGTTCTACCTTGACATGCAGACACTTGCACAACATAGGAGGCATGCCGCTTTTTGGAAAATAAACCAGCCCCTCCATGGGATGACAGTCTTCAGCTTGAGGAGCAACAGCAGAAAGAATATAGGTTTTTCTTTGTTCTGTTTAATTATTTTTCTAATTTTTAAATTTTATTTTTCAATTGAAGTTGACATTCAATATTATTTTGAATTAGCATGGTGTCTAGACAATCATATACTTTACAACGTGACCCCCCACCCCAGGTATTTCCAGCACCCATACGTAGCTGTTACCATATTGCTGACTATGTCCCCTATGCTGTGCTTTACATCCCCGTGACTATGCTGTGACTGCCAATCTTACTTCTTAATCCCTTCAACTTCTTCACCAGATCCCTAAAACCTCCCCCCTTTGGCAACCATTAGTCTGTTCTCTGAACCTATGAGTTTGTCTCTATTTTGTTTTTTCATTTATCTGGGGTCTAAAGCTCCAGATTCAAGCCCCGCCTTCTCAAAAACAGCACAGGTTCTGAAGTCCCGTCACCCTGGAGTGGAATCCTCAGTCTGCAGCCTCTGGGCTATGACTTTGCATGAGGTACGTAACCTTGCTGAGACTGGGTTGCCCTGTGGGGGTTCGTGTACTTACCCTGGGAAGTCAGAAGGGTGAGTGGGGTGGTGTATAAGAAAGCACAGAGCACAATGCCTGGCTCATGATCAGTGCGTTGTAAATGTTAGCTATCATTCCTGTTAGGCCAGGACCTGTTTCCTCTGCTAATGGGAAGGCCCTTCCCAGAATATTTGCTTACAAGGCATTCATCTCAAGATCAGAACCGGAGCCAGTGTCTAGCTTTTCTCAGTAGTATGTGTAGGTATAGAATATACCTAGATTCTGAGCACCCTGCTCCTGAAGAAACTAGAGCTCAGTGTGATTTGATAAACGAACTCAATAACCCAGTGTCAATAATATGCATTCATTAACAAACAAGTGTGTGCTTTTCATAGCATGTATATGTGTGTCCACATATATGTGTGTATACATGTATGTGTGTATATGTGAATATATATACATATATCATGCACAGACCACTTTCTCCAGCGTTACACAGCCAGCAATGCAGCTCTTCACAGGCATGATAAAGGCAGATTTATACTCTACACTGCCAGAAGAGAGACTAAATTCAGTGGTAGAGAGTCCTTCTAGAATAATAGCGAGAACAGGGCCGAATGTTTTAACACTAGACATGGTATTTCTCTCATATCTGAAGGCTATCCATAGAAGAAAGAAGTTGATTAATACATGTTTCTCCAGGAAAACTTGAAGAACTCAGAATTAGGAAACTTATTGTTGCCAAAATATTTTCTCTGAAAAAAAATTCATCATATACAAAAGAATAAAAGAAAATTTCATTCTCTAAGAGAGAAGTCATGTAAGTCACAGGAAAATCCATTTTGTGATTAGTAGTAGAAATGCATTTGGAACAGGCAGATATTCAATCAATAAATACTTTAAAAACTGAACCAGAGAGGCAGAATTCTCCAAAAGGAGAACTGAGTGATTTGTAACTCTTCCATGAGCCATTTGCCAAGGGATCCCTTACCCTTCTAAACCAGTAGCACCTGCTATGAATAGTATTCACTGAAGAGTTCATCACAGGCAGCCTTGTAAGATATTTTATAATATTTTTTCAGTGATTACTTAACTACAGCAGTTTGGCCTTGCACACTGTTCTCAAGTTGCCATTTTATTTCCTAATTAAAGTATAAGCTCTCCGAGCACAAGGATCCATCATCATCGGTGTAGTTTCCACAGTCAGCACTGTTCTCCTGATGCGACCACACAACGGAACTAGATAAGCAGCAGGTGATTAGTAACTTCTAACCATATTTCAAAATCTGAGGTGATAGTTGTTCTGGCTCCAGAGGGTGTAATTTTCTAGCCCATAGTTCAAAACATCCACTATAGTACACGTTTAGGATTGCCTGAGGTTCTACCACTGGTTGTGTGACATTAGTCAAGTTACTTAACCTCTTTGTATCTCATTTTTCTCATGTGAAAAATG
>PVKM010023571.1:0-21081 GCA_004027735.1 Carollia perspicillata | reverse complement strand
AAACCTAGATGTCACATTGGCAGCATGTCAAAGCTAAGGACATTGATACAGCAGAACAGCCTAATCTCGGTTAACCTCTATTTGATTTTCACAAATAGGATTTCATCTGAAGCACCAAATTAAATCTGAGACTGAGAAATGGGCCTGTATATTAAGATGTGTCCAAATTAATTGGTGTCATGATGAGTGGCTAGCTTTCAGCCTCAGATTTGTGTGAGTCACTGTATTAGTATACAGGGTTACAATTTGTGGGGGAAACGTACGTTCAAATTTCATTTCACCTTAGTATAAGAGCATGGCTGCCAGCAGCTATTCGTACATTGCTGAGAGTCAGATGCCTGGCAATTGGGTAGTAGAATGAAAATGTCAGTAGAAAAACAAAATCTCAAAGAAGACCACAGTTTCTTGTATGTCTCCTTTTCTAGGGTACAACATTATGGGAAAAGATTTCAAATATGGTCATTGTTTTACACAGATGCTTACGGGTGTTACTGGATTCAGACTAAAATGCAGGAGGTCACTACAATTTTCACAGAGTTAAAGGATGACAGTAACTGATCAACCACCTCAGAAGGAAAATCTTCTCTGACATAATAGCAGAACACAAAGGATATGTATACAGAAGCACAGCTGGCTGACGGGAGCATGATCCACCCCAAGACTAAAAAAATATTCATTCTCTAGAGATTATAAATGAAAATTATATTGTCTGATTATACTCATTAGAACTAGAACTTACAAATTCCATATAGAATTGAATTCAGTGTATTTAAAGGTGATTAATAACTAAAACAATTAAAAATGTCGTTGGATGCAACAACGTATCCTAAACATCTTGCAGACATTTCAACACTTTAATTAACTGTAATACCATATATTTTTCCTAAGCTTTATCTTTAATAACGATGCATTTTAATTACTAATATTTTTATAGATATTTATGCAAAACCAAATCTGTAGAATATCTGAGTATTTTATATAAATCATGTATATACATTGCTATAAATGTATATTGAATATGCACCATACATGGATGAGTATGTACATATGAGTAATAGTTATCCATTTCTCAATCTCTCTCTATTTTACTGTAAATAGGATAATACTATTTGGTTAAATTTATGTTAGAGTGCCTGAATGCCTTTCCCAAATGATCAATCAAACATAAAGATGTATATTTTTTCTATGATAGGAATTTTCTATAGCAGCTATCAGTATCAACTCAGAGATACTCCATTATCAGTTCAGGGATGCTATATCAGTTGAGGCACAGCACTGAATTACTTCATAGGCTGCCAGCATCCTGCCTCAGCTTCCCATATTTGTTGATGGAACCAACATGCCCCAAGCCACTCTGCCACAGAATCTTAATGTCCCACTATTGCACGCTGTAAAAGAATCAGTTGTCACCCCGGCTGGTTTGGCTCAGTGGATTGAGTGCTGACTTGTGACCCAAAGGATCCCTGGTTCAGTTCCCAGTTAGGGCACATGCCTGGGTTACAGGCCAGGTCCTCAGCAGGGGGTGCTTGAGAGGCAACCACAAATTGATGTTCTCTTCCTCCCTTTCTCCCTCCCTTCCCCTCTCTAAAAATAAATAAATAAAATCTTTTAAAAAAGAATCAGTTGTCAAGTCTTTTTGTATCTCAAAATGTTCCTTCATTTTCATTCTCATCGCCCTTACTTTAAATATATAA
This sequence comes from Carollia perspicillata, assembly GCA_004027735.1. Lineage (NCBI taxonomy): Eukaryota > Metazoa > Chordata > Mammalia > Chiroptera > Phyllostomidae > Carollia > Carollia perspicillata. The sequence goes on along the minus strand of PVKM010023571.1, from coordinate 19,387 downwards.
TGTTACCATGCAGGCTTTCAGCCAACCAGCCTCTCCCCTTCCCAGTCATTTTGCACATTAACACCTGGTAAATGTACCCAAAAGAGAGCAGTGATGGTCTCACCTCACTGTTCTACCATCTTTCCTGATTTCTCATAGTAACATTTAGGGAATATGTCCCATTTTATTCCCTTCTTCCTTCTTTCTAAAAAACTGAACTGAAGCTCTTCCCTTGAATACAGATCTTGTTTTGTTCATGTATTTTCTTCTTCCTTTACTCAAGTTTTTGTGGGTACAAATGCAGTCAGTGTGTTGGCATTATCTGACGTGCCAACTTTTCCATAACACCTTCACCGATCCTCCCTCCCAGTGAGGAAGGAAATGCTAATCTCCCCTTCCTCATATATTCTGTTCCACCCTGTGGCCAACATCAAATTATATTTTATGTTTGCCTATTATGTATCTGTCCTTCCAATTTACAGAGTATTACTTTATTAAGGGTAGGCCTTGTTTCTTATCTTCGTTTTCTTCAAAATGCTTGGAAGGCTATTTTAAGTGGGGTACATAACCAATCATGTTTAATAGATGAATGATTCAATAAATGGTGATTATTGCATTTCTCCCTATTTCTATTTATAGTTTTGAGTTTGTTATCAATTTCATGCAGAAAAGAGGTCGCAATTTCATGAGCAAAGTCATATCACATAATATTTGCAGAGTAGGGCTTCACAAGCACATGACTATCAGCGTTCAAATTAACACTACAGACAGGAAGAAAAAAACATTTTTGTACACTTGAAATTTGAACAAATTTTTGGTTTATGTAGGAAAATACGGATAGGGAGTGATTACTCATAGAAATTTCTTAAACATGACTTGCCTCATTTTGTGATGCTTAAATAGCTGACAATTAGCTGACAAATACTTAAGTTCAATTCAATTGTTACCAAAATATCTGTTTTTATGGAAGAAAATAACCCTTTTGGGAGAGTAAAAAAACTGAACTCTTACCAATTCAGTCCTTTGCAATAACACAGCGTCCTTATATACACACAGTCTTTAAACTCTGGTATCCCCTTAATATATGTTTGGCAATTTATTCTCCTGAAAATAAATTTCACATGCTTAATTATCTAAGTGTTTACATACTTTTCCACGCCTACATATTATAACCATGCCCCAAATTACAATCGACAGATTTAAAAAAAAAATTATAAAAGCCCAGAATACTACGAAAATCCTCTCAAACCGTGTAGGTGTGTCCTGTGGAAGCACAAAAATCACTGCATTGTGCTGTTCATCTGTGTAGCTATTGCACACTAATGGGCTGCTGTAAGATGCTAAACTCGTATACAGTGGGGAGTCTAAGAATCAACCTTCCCGGTGGTCTTTCACCAAGGACACTTTTTGTAAAGAAAGATAACGAGTTATTCAAAATGCATAACCATTATTTAAATGCCACCACTTATATTTATATATACCTGGAAATGAAGCTTCCTGCAGTATACCATTTAACACTTCAGCAAAAGGCTAATGAACTGCAGGGCGCTTTGTGCTTCTCTTCTAATCTGGATGCTACCTACCTCTGTTAAATAGAATGACATCTTAAAAGTTGTAGGAGCAATCCTATTTTAAGTTGAGGTCAAAATTATCTGTTTGTTTAGTTAGCTTATTTAAAAGTTAAAAACAATAGCCCTAAATAACTGGGTGCGAAACAGCATCCCCACAATTATTGCAGGAATGTGACAGGTACAGTTAACTGGCCATCGATTCTGTCTTGAAACTGAACTCTGAGAGCTAAGCACGGCATGTTCTCAGGATTGACTACCAAAGTGACACAGTAGCTAAAGACGATCACCAGCAAGGCTTAGTTCCAATGGAAAACAATTTCCTCTGGCAGGTTTTAAAGTTTGTTTTTATAGGAAATTGCTCCTTGGAGCATATAAAACTAATTCATGGCGTATCCCAGAGCTCCCGCGCCCCCGGCTGGACTCCCTTGTGGAAGGGACCATCTTGTTGACATAGTCAGGCCTCTGCTCCTGGAAAAGCTCCAGCTGTTTGTGCGGAGCCACTCAGATTAGGTTAAAAGCCTCTAAATCTTCCAAAGTGCCCCCAGGAAGGGAATATAAATTTCATGATGGTGATGCAGCAAGACCCGGGGAACGTAGCAAAGTCACGACATTCCTATTTGAGTCTGTCATTGTGATTCAATAACACAGAATTTGCTAGTGGATTCTGCAAAGGTCATGACACAAACTGATGGATGATATGCAGTTCTATTTTTCCCCAACTGAATCTGTGTTATGTGATGGGTTAACTTTCCTTTGGGGGTTTGTTATGCTGCTATAAAATTTGTTCTCCTGACCATCTGGCTATCACAACAAATATTCTTTACACTAGAATTCCTATACGCATTTGAATAATAAATTTAAAATCAATGGACTTTATTTCTTTTGCCCAGGAAATGTTAGAAGACAGTCATGTATTATAAACTTGAAAGGGAAGATTGCTCTCATTTTGATTATCCTCCTTCCCCCAATTTATTTAATACATACATAATCAAGGAAAATTTTAGGGACAAAAATTTATTCAGTCATTATAAAAAGTAAGGAAAGAAAAGTTTGAATATGACCCTAGACATGTAATTTGGGATAAAAATAGAAAAGCACAAGCAAGATGAATTGGAAATAACAAATAATCAGCATTTCTTTGTCCACGTGTGAAAAATACTGAGGTTTGAGCTTAAAAGTAATGTTAAGTGAGTTGAAACATCAGAAACAAAGAAAACAGCAGCTGTGTACAGAATAGATAAAAATAAAAGTGAGAGAACATTTGTTCACATGGGGAAACAGTGTATTTGTTTGAAAGAAACTGTGTATTTGTTTGAATTTGATATTGGCCACGGTCGTGAGCACTGAAGTTCAAAATGAAAAGCCATTTCTCTTACACCCATGGCTCCTCTCTCCTGGTGCTACAATTCTTGGGAATAAAAGAGAATGAAAATATGATGTGAGATCTTCTCTCCAACAGTCTAGTTAAATTGAGGACTGGAATATCAATAATCTGTGTTATGCAAATTTTACAAATTGTATGTCTTTTATCATATTTTTATACTTAAATATCATTTTTATGTGATTTCTTTAAAAATGTTATTACAGCCCTGGCTGGTGTAGCTCAGTGGATTGAGCACAGGCCTGTGGAATCAAAGGATCGTGGTTCAATTCCCAGTCAGGGCACGTGCCTGGGTTGCAGGCCAATTCCCAGCAGGGGATGCATGAGAGGCAACCACACATTGACACTTCTTTCCCTCTCTCCTTCGCCTCCCCTCTAAAGATAAACAAATAAATAAAATAAAATAAATAAATAAATAAAAATGTTATTGCATATTCTTCCTTTTGTTTGAAAGGTCATTCCGGTACCTAGTCCTGTTGCCTATCAAACTTCTTTTGACCTTCGTAATAATTCTATTCATAGTTTTCTTTGTTTATTATGTCTTCACCTTACCCCCCCATAAAGGCAGAGAAGTTAACTCTATTCTCTGTGCACCTACATCAGCATTCATTTCACTAAATGGTTATTTCTGCTTATATATCTGTGTTATCTAAGGGAAGCTGAACTGCGTTTTGACATTGGAGGGTCATTTATCCCCACCGCCCCACTTTTGCTTCATTGGTGCCTAGAATGGTTTCTGGACTTTATGAAGAACAAAACCATGCAGTGGACAGAAACCTTTCTCTTTTTTCGGCCCCTCACTTCAAATTTTGCCCTGTTCTACAGCCTACTAAAAATATGTACAAAGTATTGCATATCTCCATTCATTGTGGTTAAGTCACTTTCTCTACAAATAGCAATCTACCAAGCCATCTTTACATAGCTATGAAGTTTGGCAGTATTTTCATCAAACAAGCTTCAGGAAGGTAAAGAGAATACCCAGGCAACAGATACAGTTACAGTTACACTTACACTACCAGACTGCCAAATATATACCCATGAAAGTTAACACCAAGGGCTTCTTCCTCTCCTCTTTTAATTAGAGTGCCAGAGAATGCAATAGCAATAAGAAGGTGGTATAAATGAAGCTGAATACTAAATTTTCACTGAAACATAAAGGAAAAATTAAGCATCAAAAATTAAAATTAAAGCATAAAAAATTAAAAGTGAAATTAATCCACTATGCCAAATTTTCCAGTTTTGTACTCATTACCATTACTTTCAGGTTTCTAAATATATATTCATGTTACAGAATGTATATTTCATTCTACATTATCTTTTTCTCATTTTTCGCTCTTCTGTAAATCTTGACAACTCACTAGATTCTAACCAGGAAGGCACTGCCATGTTCTCTTCTAAAGGTTCCCTCTAAATCCACTTCAGCTCTCCGAGACATGCAGGCTAATCAAACTCAGCAGTGCTGTGCACTTTAAATGTTGCACTTAACAGACTCTTTGAAAATACATTTTTAAAATGCTCATTATTGATGATTTGGAAAAAATAAATTCTGAATTTATCATAAATAAAATATTATTTTACATAGTCATATATACTTTAAGAATATGTAATATTTACTCAGGCTTTCAATACAGAAAAGTTGCCTTGATATTAATACCTAAAATGTATTTGATATATTTGACAACCTTTTGTTTTAGTTCATTAATATTGAACCAATATAACACAATTTTTTAGACCAGCAGGAAGCTTTGTAGTACATAAAACCCATGTGAATATTTGCATTGGATTATTACCATTGAAATAAAACATATGAGCATACAGCCGTGTCTTACTACAAACATAGCTAAATGTAAATGCCACGTTTCTATTCTTTTTTCACTTAAATGGAAAATATGATGTACTAGAATTACTTAAAACAACTCATTTCCCTATTGTGTTTATAATGTAACAGAATTTCACTCAAGAGAGAAGTGATCTCTTTAAAAATAATCTAACTTATTTGAATAGTTTAGAACAAAAAAAGATACTGCAAATAAATTTTGAACTGGTGCAAGGAAACTAACCTCCTCTAATGATTACCCAATCTGTGCTGTTATAAACTGCAAAATATAAGAAAGAGATTTTATTCATTTTCTCTAATATATTTCGTACAAACATAATGTATTTTAAAGGAAAGATGGTATTAAAAGCATTTAAAATAACATTATATCATTAATTCCTCAATGCATTTATATTAAAAGTTACCTCTTTGGAAGATTTAAAACATATTTAAAATATAACTGGCTAATTTGCAATGATTGCTTTTGAATATTTGTGTCTCAACTGACTTCTATCCAGGTCACACTGCTTTTAAATAGTTACTTTACACAGTATCCAGATATACCATCAGAATTTCTAAGATATTATGTGCCCAGGTTCTTTATCTCCAAAGTCTGCATTTTTTTTTCTCCAGCATTCCTCCCACCTTTACCAATATTAAAACAGTTCCCAGTCAGTCAGAGTACAAATACCTGGGGTGTTGTTCACATTTTCTTTCCTTCACATTAACTGAACATCATGCCAAGGACACCTCTGAAATGTCTCCCTATGCAGTAGTACTCCCCAGGCTTGCAGTTAAAGGCTGGTATATGACCGGGATATTTATTTATTTATTAAAATATTTTATTTATTTATTTACTTGTAGAGGGGAAGGGAGGGAGAGAGAGAGAGAAACATCTGTGTGTGGTTGACTTTTTCACACCCCCTACTGGGAAACTGACCTGCAACCCAGCCATGTGCCCTGATTGGGAACGGAGCCAGCAACTCCTTGTTTCACAGGCTGGTTCTCGATCCACTGAGCCACACCAGCCAGGGCTGTGACTGAGATATGTAAATGGCCCTTTAATCCATACCCCTGCCTCTACTTCTCTATCTTTGAATCTACTGGGTATAATATCATTCCTTAATCAGTGTTCAAAAATGCCTGTCTCACACTGCCAGTCATTCAGTCTTCTGCCCCAGTTAGCCAATTGGCCTTTCAGGCCTCTGCTGGAGCTCTAACTTGGATTCTAAGGCCTTTGATTGGTACCCTAGCATGTCCAAAACACTGGCCAATTATTTTTCCCTCCTATTTTGGTCCTTATATTCTTAAAGATTGGCTCCATTTCTGACAAAAAATGAAAAAATACTTTGAATATGAAGTTGTTATTCATTATATCTTTGATTTACCACTATCCAAACATTTTATTTCTTTTTTTTTCTTCTGGATCACAATTCATTACGTACTTACCAAAAAGCCTTAGGGCCATGGATTTGCGTTTAGACATCTCATTCTACCTGTAGAGGGTGTTGCTGTCCTAAGATGAGGGAGATTCCCATCAGACCATAACCTGCTCAGTCGAGGTCCTGTCTTTTTTCACACTAGTCAAGCCAGGAGAGTCTAACATATACACACAAAAGCCAATGTAACAATCTACAAAGCAATCTGCACTACTTTTTGAAAATAATACACGCTATAATATGAAATCAATCACTGAAAGATTCTTCATATTATATTGGAAATGCACAGTAATATTTGTTTGGAAGCAAAGGCTCTGACTCTTAAGTTACAAATGTAATTATAACTAGTTAACTGATTTGGAAGTTCATTTTGCAGTTGTCAGTAGTTTTTTTTGTTTTTGTTTTTGTTTTTGTTTTTTAGTTTAAGAAAAATAGTTAACTATATCTCTTGATTTATTCACAGGTACAGACACAGGCATGCAAGTTTAATCATTTTATTTAACATTGGTGACCAGATTTGACAAAAGTACACAGAGAACATTGTTACATCTGTTAACTAAACTGCATTATTCGGGGAAGCCCTCGTGTGTGTAGAGTTACTATATGACTGATGAATATGGTGATTTTTATATTGACTTATGCAGCACGAAGCACTCGCAGGGAGTAGAAAACCACAGGATGTTGAGAGCATGGAAGGGTGATGTAAGAGTGGATCTGATTTCATGCTAGTAGGGCAGTTTTCCCATATGCCACTTTGAGTGTTTCTCTTGTACATCTGTTGCATGACAGACATAAAATGGTTGGGTTCACTATCAATTACAGGCTGGAACAAGTAAGATTTCAATTACAACAGGAGAGCAAAACAGCTGGGAAATCCCCAAGGGGAGGTGCAAGAACCAAGGGGGTGAGGCGGGCATCACAATGGTACATTGCACACTACTAATTAGAGAGAAATGAAGTCAAGTTAAAAGAAAATATACCCCTAGATGTTCTGTTTCACGGAGACCATTTGGGTGCTGAAAACAATACCTCAGTGGCTTTTCTCAGTCTAAACGCTCATGTAATTGTTGCCTCTTGTGAGCAGATTAAATAAAAACTATAGCATAAAAAATCTTATAGCTTTAAGATAACTTATTTTCTTAAAATTCAGTGTGATTAAATTGAGACATTTTGATTATATCCAAATATTTTTAAAAGACAGGGTATCTTTAAGAGAGGTAGCAAAGTAAAAAAATAGATAATTGAGTTTACAATAGCCTGCAGCTCTCTAAATAAGAAATGCATAAATATAAGCACATATAAAACTCTTACTGACAAACATCTCAGTCTTAGGAAAAAAACCAGGGATTCTTCAACTATGTGCATTGCATGAAAGTTATGTGATTTTCTCCCTTACATGCCTGTTTTTCTTATATTTAACTAAATGAATTGTAAGCACTATAATTAAAACAGCACATAAGATGCTCTTGAAAATTATTTCTGTAACGTAGAATCTGGCAATAAAGTTAAGAATTAGCAACAGGTTATAAAACATCAGACATCAGATCTCTATAGAACAGCATATTTTCTCTGTGGTTTTTATAATCAACATTTTTCATAACAATAATGAAAATAATAATAGCAATTTTAGAAACATGCTGTACTTAAACTGTTTTTTAACTCACCCCACACATTTTCTTTGGGAATTAACATACATGGGCTTAAGAAAACAACGATTCTTATTTTATATTAATAATTATTAATGGAGACATCCTGAGATTTATCTTGTACCTCATACATACCTGCAGTCAAAGTTGAAGGTTGAACATCGATCTGAAATTTTTTCATGGAGTCTCCCCAGAATAAATATTTTTACCGCTTTATTTTTCTCACTAGAAATTTACATGGGTAGATACAAAATCATTTCATTAATTCAGACAACAGATGATCAGGGGCTCAATTAGGACAATGTGGGAAAAATAATGATATTTTCCAGCAGGAGTTACAGATATTAGAGAAGAACGGAAGGTGAGCAGGAGGGAAAGGAGAACCTCGGACAACTGAGACTTCTACCTTGAGAAGCCAGGACTGGAAAGGATTGGAAAACTATTTGGTAGGAATAGTACCTTGGACTCCTCTAAGCACATGAAGTAATGTATTATTAACATCAAGTGTAGCTTTATTTAACTATACTTTATTTTTATTTTTACTTTTTAGTCCATTTATTGATCCTAATGTTTGGGAAATAAGAATAAAATATTATCACTCAATGTCTGGGTAAGGAGAATGAAATATTATAAAACTACTTTAAATGTTTAAAAGATACACAGTTAATAATGACAAAGGAGACAATTTTCATTTTTGACTTGGTAGTACAGGATGTCTCCCTAACTCAGATACGTGGGTGGGGGGGGATAAGTCAGTGTCTAAAAATTAAATTCAGAAACATGTGCAGCCTCTATGGAAACTGTAAGTGAAGAACTGACAGGCAATAGCAAAACTACAGTTGCTGAGATTGTGTGTATAACCAAGTGCCACTTCACTCTTGATCAAATTGACTGAAGGAAGGAAATCAATTACTATCAGCAGTGAATGTCAGGTAGACCCAGATTTGAGATGCCAGTTACACGCAGGTGTATGCCCTCAACAAAGAGAATTCCGACAATGCCTTCATTAAGTAGGAGTCTCCTGCATTCACTGCTTTGAGATTTTAAGTGGTTGTGTTTTAAATGTACACAGAGACAGATGGGAAAACCCAAATATTATAAACTTTGTAACATCACCAACAAAAATATCTGCCTGCTTTAGCTGAATTTCTTCTAGAAGATCAGGTCTTTTAAAGGAGATCATGTACATACACACAACAATATGCCCTGGTGAATATAATGGAGTCTAGACACTACAATATCAGAGATCACATGTATTGGATATTTGTCATAAATTTCGGGTTGGAATACACTTCCATTTCTTGTGGTAAGAGAGTCCCACATTTGCCTACGGACTTGTTCCTCACTTCCACTTCCTGAGTCTGAGGCCAAGGGAAAGACCATTCAAAACGTCCCTTCTGTTACCCAGACACAGATACTTGTTCAGGGATCAGAGTGTGCCTCATTTTCCCAGGTGCGAGAGAGTGACTGGCGGGTCTAATTTGGAAACTCCTGGACAAGGCAATGTGCTGAGATCACATGAGCTGGGCCTGTTGCTGAGGTCATAAGGAAAAGGGGTCTGTCAGTGGAACAGCCCAGAGAAAAGAGATTATGAGATGGTAGCTGATGCCAGTGCTTGGCTTTTAGATGTAGGTACCACTGAAGTACAAGTCAATAAATGCCCTTTTGTGGAGCTATATATGTGCATCTGTGGATTAAATGGCCAAATTTACCTCAGTGGTGTTCAGTGAGTGGTGGAACTAACACACATGACTAAAATACACAGCAGTAATCTATTTTTAAATGCATGCTTTTAAGGGCATATATCTGACAGTTGACAAAGAGTAGTAAAGGGAGTGAAAATCTGTGATTTCTTTATGATAGACTTCAATCTAGTTAATTTAGGAAAAAATACATATGAGGCGGGACCAAAAAAGCCCAGAATTTACTTATAAAAATTGTTATTTATTCTTACATGTTTCAACTTCAGTCATCTTTAAAGTACTGTCCATTTGATGTAATACACCTATCGAGATGTTTTTTCCACTGCTCAAAACAATTTGTGAACCTTTTGATTTTGATGCATCATAGTGCTTCTGCCATTTTTCTTTCTTCTCTTCCACATCAGCAAAAGATTTCCCTTTGAGGACTTTTTTTCAATTGAGGAAACAAAAAATAAGTCACTTGGGCAAAATTTAGTGAATAGAGAGGATGGGGCACAGGAGTCATGTCATTTTTGGTCAAAAATTGCTAAACACTCACCACAATGTGGGTGGGTACACTCATGAATCAATCACCCGTCATGAAATGGGCACACATGTTAAGTCTTTTTACATATTTTATTTATTTATTTTTAGAGAGAGGGGATGGGAAGGAGAAAGAGTGGGAGAGAAACATCAATGTGTGGTTGCCCCCATGTGCTCCCTACTAGGGACCTAACCTGCAACCCAGGCATGTGCCCTGACTGGAAATCGAACCAGTGACCCTTTGCTTCACAGGCCCATGCTCAATCCACTGAGCTACACCAGCCAGGGCCACATGTTAAGTCTTCAAAAAATATTCACTGAAGTTGAACACAGCCTCTCATAACAACAGCACTTGGTACACTGACACAAATGGGTTCCTGGAATACTAATCTAGTGAGGGTAGCCTGTACTTCAAAGGGCCCTCCCTCCAAAAGATAATTCTATTTGGGGGGATTCCCCCCTCATACTTTCATTTAATTCATTTTCAAAATTTCTTGTATCTAACATTATATACAAGTCTGATTTCTAGATTGAATCAGTGGAGAAAGTTTTAAAGAAATAAAACTGAAGACAATATTCCAAAAACTCTCAACAAAATGAAAGTCCCTAAAAGATCACATGATATAAGTAACATGCTAATCAAAAATGTCTATTCTGTAGGAATTCACTGTGTAATGTACAATATTTAAACATATTATTTTATTTAAAAATTTTAAGTATATTTTATTGATTATGTTATTATAGTTGTCCCATTTTTATCCCCTTTAGTCCCCTATGCCCTGCACCCTTCTCCCTCCAGCATTCCCCCACCATAGTTCATGTCCATGGGGACACATATATAAGTTCTTCAGCTTCTCATTTCCTATATGAACCTTAATTTCCCCCTGCCTATGTTGTGCCTACCATTTGTGCTTTATATTCCCTGTATCTTTTCCCCCTATTGTTCTCCCTTCCTCTTCCCACTGATAACCTTCCATGTAATCTCTATTTTTGAGGCTCTGTTCTTGTTCTAGTTGTTTGTTTAGGTTGTTTTGTTTTAGGTTCAGTTGTTGATAGTTGCAAGTTTATTGTCATTTTACTGTTTATACTTTTGATCTTCTTTTTCTTAGATAAGTCCCATTAACATTTCATACAAGAAGGGCTTGGTGATGATGATCTCCTATAACTTTACCCCATCTGAGAAGCACTTTATCTGCCCTTCCATTCTAAATGGTGGCTTTGCTGAATATAGTAATCCAGGTTGTAGGTCCTTGCTTTTCATGACTTTGCATACTTCTTCCCAGCCCCTTTTTGCTTGTAAGGTTTCTTCTGAGATATCAGCTGATATTCTTATGGGAACTCCTTTGTCAGTGACTCTCTCCTTTTCTCTTGCTGCTTTTAAGATTCTCTTCTTACCTTGAATCTTGGGTAATTTAATTATAATGTCTTGGTGTGTTTCTCCTGAGATCCAATTTCTTTGGGATTCTCTGAGCTTCCTGGACTTGCATGTCTAGTTCCTTTGCCAGACTGGGGCAGTTCTCCATCATTATTTGTTCAAATAAGTTTTCAATTTCTTGTTCTTCCTCTTCTCCTTCTCATACCCTAATGATTTGGATATTGGAACATTTAAAGTTGTCCCAGGGGTTCCTAAACCTCTCTTTACTTTTTTTGAATTCTTGTTTCTTCATTTTGTTCCAGTTGAATGTTTATTTTTTCCTTTAGATTTTATTTTTGATGGACATTGTTATTGATGGCCATTGATGGCCACTGTTATTGGTGAACAGATAACTTGTTCTGCCACAAATATCCATATACTTGAAAAATTTAATGAAGTAAGCCAGTCAGAGAAAGACAAGTAGCATATAATTTCACTCATACATTGACTCTAATGAACAAATTGAACTAACATGCAAAATAGAATCAGACTCATAGAGAGCAGGTTAATAGCAATAGAGGGATTGAGGAAAAAGGGAAGAGAAAGAATTCATTGACGAAGACAACAGTGCAGTGAATTTGGGGGGGGGGGGTTAAGGGAGGGAGGCAGAAGAGGGTATTGGAAGGATAAATGGTGATGGGAAAAGTAAAATAGAATGGAAGAGAAAAAGGGAATACTGAAAGCATTTCTCACATTTTTGTAAGTTCTTAGGTAGCTTTATACATTTTTGATTCTAGGACACATAAATTAAAAAGAAAAGAGAAAGTCCCAAAGTCATCAGCATTGTTTTGCCACGTATCACACAATATCCCACAAAGGAAAATTTTAATTCTACAACTCAGAGTGTGCTTTAAATGTCCCCTATAGCTTTGTGTGTGTTTTAATTAAAAAAAAAACACACAGTCATAACAATGCATTAAAGGTCAGTTTGCACTGTACAGTACACTTTATTAAATAAATACACACTTAGGAACCTTTCAAGACACAGGTTAAGCTGGTGAATATGTATTTAGATACTTCTTAAAATGAAGATCAGTGCAATGATAGCTGATAATGCCATCATGTATTTAAAGAGTCTTAAGCATGGATTATCGACGAGATAGACCATAATACTTCCTCTGGGGGCCATTACAGTGGAGAGTGTAAACACATATAGATAATGGGGATAGAGGGAGGGGCAAAAAGTCAGCTTGTGTACCAGAAGTGCATAAAAGCTTTCTGGGAACAAAATACAGAGCACTGGGTGTATATTTAGATGATTACTTGTAAATATTTGGGGAAAAGTATCACTAAACATGTAAATACCTTGTTAACAATAACAAAAAAACTAAAATTTTATGTCCCCTAAATATACAAGAAAATCCCAAATGCGGATAACTGTTGGTTAAGATATTTTGCTCAATAATCAAGCAGAGGCTAATCATGCTGAATGATAAAATATATGTATGCTTTTTTCACTACCATATTGAATCTGTTTTTTTTTTAATTGCCCATCTAAAATTTGAGAAATGGAAAGCAATTATATCACCTAAAATAATTTTGGATATTTCCTTGCACTTTATTTTTAGAAAGATGATTCAATTGGTAATTCATTGAGAGTTATATTCTTTTTCTTTCTTTTTTTCCTTCCATTTTACTAATCTTTGTTTTTTTCTCCCTTGCTTTTCAATTAAGAAAGCAAATTATTGGATACTACACTCAGCAGGAGTCTCTTTACATCAAATGAACTTTCATCTGTGAAAAATACATGACTATTACTGACATGGAGGAAATATTTTAAACATTTCATCACATAGTGAAAAAATTTTAGCTATATTTTCCTTTTTCATGATTTTGTGCTAATACTATTAAAGTAACAGATCCTATGAAAAGAATAAGATCCACTTTAGGTGTTTCAAAAATCTCTATTTCTCATACAAACACATACAAACTTCAAAATTCCAATAAATATTTAATTTTCTTTTAAGCAAGTTAAGAAATAAATATAGAAAATACTCAGATAAGTATAAAAATATGTCTACATATGACAGATTTTCTAAGGTTGATCCATTAAATCTACTAATCAATCCTTGCCCTTAGACATGATTTGCATTGATTTGGCTCCAAACCAAGGCTTATAGAAAATTATTTTCATAATCCTAATGTTTCTGTAATAAAGTTGATTTCACAATATATTGTTTATCTTTTCAACTATGACAGTAAGGCCAGTTTAGGTTACACACTTACTATTTTATGCCTACAGGTTTTTATAGTGTATGTCTATGTGTTTGTACCAAACTTGACTACTGTGTGTACGTGTGTGTGTGTGTGTGTGTGTGTGTGTGTGTATGTGACCCTATGCTTTTTGGTTGGATTGCTTCAGTATCTTTGATACCTTATCACCCATGACTTTCCAGGTACACAAATTTCCTGAACGCATTTTGGCATATCAACAAATTTCACTATCTAAAAATCAAGTAATATTTGAATTAAAAGGTGTATCACTTTTACTGGAAAAGTGTGCTTCCCTTTTTATTTGGCTACATTATGAATTAATATTAAAATTACTAGGCTTAATAATAATAAGCTATATTTAGAATAATGGAACACTTATAATTAAAAAATAGCTTACACACATTTAAAATTCTATAACTGAATTTTCAGCTTAGCTTTCACCAACACCCAGCAAGAGTTCTTCTGTAGGCCAATCACATTTTATAGCTGTCTTACATGACCAAAGGAAAAAATGAATTTTAATATTTTTGCTAAGATATCATTAATCAAACATTTGCCCTTACAAAGCAGTAACAGTAGATCTTGGGATATATACTTTAAATTAGTTTAATGTGGGAGTATTAATAAATGTTCATGCTCTGGCACAAACTACTAAATATATACGTGCCCTATAGCTCAAATCCTTTCATAAGTATGCAGTGTAGATAACTGTAGGAACTTTGAGGACATAATTTCTAGGACATGTGAGAGAAGAGAAAATTAAATTTTCTTAATTTGTTATACAAAGAGCTTACAGTAACTTCACTACCAAATATTCTACATGTGATTTCCTTTAAGTTGGAAGTTCAAATACATTAACAATTTTAGTATATAATACACATTTATGACTATTTTCTTATCTGTTAGTGTAACAATCGTTGGGTATACAAGGATTTGTGTAACTCATTTTTCTTCCATGGTAGTATTTTGTTAATATAGTATGATTTGACCAGTATCACTGCTACCACTTACCAGTAAGTAAGGTATAAAAATACACTGATATTCATCTGTTCAGTTCAGTGTGACAGCATAGTTAATAATGGCAATGTGTATCAGTCATAGTGCTTTTACTAAAATGTAGGTAGCAAGACAACTTCTTTGGGGTACACTGGATTTGTGAATGACTTTTCATTTGGTTAGCATATATGCAATTGGTCTGGGGAACCTATATAATAAGATATTTAGGGATGATATCGCATATAGACAGATAGATGATGACAGAGAGATAAGACTAGATAGCTAAATAGATAGGAATTAATAGATATGCAAGTCTTGTGGGTCTTGCCCAGCTATGACTTTCTGACCTGAGTGGGATGGGGTAGCCATGCTACTTTAAAGTAATGGATTCTGAGAGTCAGTAAATCCATGTCCAGTCTCAGGGAAGAGCATGTGATTCAGCCCTTTGGAGGAGGCAAAGAAGCAGAGATCAAGAGCTACGTAATTAAGGCTAAGAATTATTGTCAATGAGAAAGAAGATCAGAAGAAGACTGGGAACAAAAGGAGTCCCCAGGTGATGCTGCTTTTAGCATCTGAAAGTCTTCAAGAAGAGCTACCAGAGACAAAAGACAATGGAAATTTCTCAGAACTGCTGCTGCCAATGGTGCCGGCACATTAGCATAAACACCATACCAGGCTGGGTAGGTGTCTGGGAGCATAGGACACAGGTTCTCTCTCAGCATTGAGTCACTCTTTAGGGATGAGAAATTCTTTCCCTAATGGCCACTCAATATACTGGGACTCCTCCTTCCTAGAGATAGCTGTCATCTCCATTTGACCACCAATCAAGGAAAAACAATAATTGTGCACTAAGAAATATGGTAGTAGAGCTGGAGGTGCAGAAATTGTACCTGATTGCACAAGAATGTTAGAGCGACACCACTAGAGAAAGTGAGATATTTTGGTTGAAAAGTCTCAACTATTAGAATATAAATTAAAAGAGCAACACGAAGAAAGAAGACATAAACAGGAAATGATGGTTATTATTTCCTGTGTTCAGGAAGTTATGTAAAATAAAATAAATTATTTTCAACTCTACCGAAGCTTAACTTAAGGGTATATGATTCCTTCTCCTTAAGTGAAATTACATTCCAATGTTCAGTCCACATATTTGTTGATTTTTCCATTTGCAATGATTGAAAATTCTTATGTGATTGTACATGAAGCTCAAACATTGGAAACTTTTAGTTCAAACAAGAAAGTCAATCTTAACAGGAAATTCTTCTCTTTGAAAATATGCCCAGCTGATCTTTCAGATATCTTGTGTGGGGCCCTATGTTCTTGTCAAGTTACATCACAGTGTTAAATGCTTTGAAACAGTATGTTGGTAGACAAACCAGTCTTTTATGAACTGAAATTTTGGACCTCCTTGAGGAAATTCTGTCTCTGCCAACTTGCATGTTTTCAAAGAAATGTTGAATTAAACCAATAGGAATCTAGTTTAGGTTCTTCTAACATCTTTTGAATGTGAGGCATTGTACCTACTTTCAAAGGACTTAAAAATACAAAGTGTGACAAAGGACAGGAAAGCATTTGAGAAACTCTTCTAAAATACACGCTGCCCTTAGACAACGTTCCTTTGAAATCTGCCACAAAAGCATTAGTGTCTAGAAATATTTCAGCTTATTAAAAAAAAAAAGTGTACCTCTGAATAGATTACAAAATTCTTGACTGTATCTCACAGAATCACAAACACTTTAAAACAGAAATAATAATACATTTTGGCAAAATACCTATTCAACAGGTAACAGTAAGTTTACACTATGAATTACTATATTTCCCAACACATAAATTACATGAGATAAAAAATAATCTTAAAATAAAAATAAACTTTTTAATAATATATCCCTAATAAAAATGAAAAGTTGAATTACATCAATCTATGGGAATTATGTATGGTTGCACTATTAGAATTTTAGGTTTTGGCATTAGACTTTCTGAGATATATCTAACACATGCCAAACAAATATAAATTTTATTGGCTGTATGACCTTGGGCAAGTTACCTAACTTCTCTAGAATTGGGCTCTATGACTACAAATGAACCATACTAATTCTCTTCAAGTTCCTAGTACAACAAAATGAGAATATACTAATGCCTTTGTCTTCATTTCCTTGGTCTACCATAAGAAAATACCATAGACTTGGCAACTTAACAACAGAATTTTATTTCTCATCATTTTGAAGGCTGGGAAGTGGAGGATTACATACTGGCTGATTTAGTTTCTATTGAGAGAAATTCTCCTGTCGTATAGACAGCCCCCTTTTCTCTATGTCTGTCACATGGCCTTTCACAAATTTCATGGACATGCAAAGAGAGAAAGAGGTAGAGATAGTCTCTCTTCTTTTTATAAAGACACTTAGCCTGTTGAGTCAGAGCCCTACCATTAGAACTTCATTCAATCAAACTTAATTACTTTCATAAAGAAGGCCTTATCTCCAAATACAATCACATCAAGGGTTTAGGTTAAATATTTAAATTGGGGGGGATTTAGTTTACAGAAGTACTCAATCCTGGATAAATGGTGGCAATGTGTGATGATGGCTATTCTAACGGTAATAGTAATAATGTTGCTCACGTACTGATAGAGGAACATCCTTCCAGAAAATACCACCCAGCTATGTGACCTAGTACACAAAAAGTAATTAATTTTTCCCTCAAACTGTTGATACAGACACAGTTGATCACCCTCTTTCAATCATACCTTTTTAAAAAATTTTCTGCTTAAACTCAATCAAGGTAGGGCATTTGATGACCAAATGAGGAGTGATGAAAGACAAGAAGAAGGGATGACCACAATAAATTACTGTGGATTGTTTTTCACGTTCTTCTTTTGATCATTCTAGCTGAGAACATTAAGTTCTCCCAAGCTAAATTCTCAACACATTTTCCTCAAAGACTGTCCCATTACTACCGACCTCCTATAACTGATTGTGTAATCAAATGGGCGGAGCTTATTTTGGGGCTCTCTGCAATGCTGATTCCATTCACTTTTCCCTATTCATATGTAAAAATCCTTTGATAACCCGCATGTATGAACTTCATTTCCTTTTCAGCACTAAGTGGCAGGACTCAAGGCGACCCCCCCATCACCTTTCTTGGAATGTGAGTCATGTGTGAGAAAGGTAGATTCCTGAACTTCATTGCAGATCTATTTGATCAGACTATCTCGAAGTGAAATACAAGGACCTACAATTTTAAAAAGACAGTCCTTAGATTATTTTTATTTATATTAAAACCGGAAAGACCACAATTGCAGGGGCAGGAAGAGGGGGGAGAATGAAGAATGCTTTTAAAACTGTTTTTTACTTTCATTATTAATAGTAATTCCTTAAGAATATATTAATTATTAGTGAATTTTGAACTTGACAAATAACAATATAAATGGACATCTGTAGAATTTTTTTAAGGGTAGTAGGGAGATGAGAAAGACTGGTCAAAAGAAACAAACAGTGGGTTTGAAAAAGTTAGCTCACCAGTCAAAATCTAAGGTCAGCAGCAGTAAAAAAAGATACTATTTAAGTGGGGAGAAGTTCTAGCCCTAAGAGGCTCCCCTGGTAGATAGGGTGTTGGAATGACTAGGAGTTCCTGTGGTCCGCTCATTCCTTACTCTCAACTACTTCTCTCTTCCCAAACTTCTGATCGCCCTCTGTTTCCTTTTCCCCACTCTTACCAGCTCCAAAGTTTCTGGAGTTCCTTCTACTTTTTTTTTTTTTTTTCAGTCCCTAGCTTTGAGGTGAGGTAGTCTCCATACTTGCCATTCATCAAGTGAATGTGAGTTTCTAACTAAACATATTTGGAATACACAGCTTCATTATTCCACCTAGAAACTGTTTTCCCAAGATAACATTGCTTTAAAAGGTGGATTGAAAGGGACTATTGGTGATTTTTGCTAGTCCAATTTTACTATAGATAAACAGGCTTAGAGGGGCCAGTCCAGGACATTCTCTGTTTAAATAATGAAATTTCTGAATGAGTCACAAGTAAAAATGACTCACCCATGAATCATTTTAATGGGATCATACATAGAGAGAAAAACATGAAATTATTTAGATGGTCAAAATTTGAGAAGTATGTGGCTTCACAATACATACAAA
The DNA here is from genome assembly GCA_004027735.1 of Carollia perspicillata. Classification (NCBI taxonomy): domain Eukaryota; kingdom Metazoa; phylum Chordata; class Mammalia; order Chiroptera; family Phyllostomidae; genus Carollia; species Carollia perspicillata. The sequence goes on along the minus strand of PVKM010023571.1, from coordinate 570 downwards.
GAAGGCAATTTTATTTTACAAGTCAATAGCATGTTCAAAGGTAAGAAGTAAAGCCTTGAACATGAGATTCAAAGATCAAAGAAGCACTAAAATGAAACATGCTGTGCTTTTAGCTACTAATGTCACTCTACTGTGAATAATTGAATAGCATAGTCCTTATAATGAGAAGTACAACACGGTGGGCAACAGCATATAGTCTCTGAATTCAGACAGACTGGTTCGAGTGCTAGCTACTTCACTTCTAGTTGCATGACCTTGTCTTTATTTCTTTAAGCTTTTATTTACTTGTCGGTAAAAGAGTAGTATAGCCATAGTTGTTAAATGAATATAAAGTGCTTAGTTCAGAGCATGACCTGACATTTATTCAATAAGTGTTTATTGTTATTAATATAAATCATATCTGTACCACTGTTATCCCAGTGTAAAGGTAAAAATTTTTGAAAACACAGACTGTGTTACAGGCACTGCCAATTCTCATTATGCGTGGATTCAGTTTTGTTAAGTTGCCTACTTGCTGAAATGTATTTGTAAGCCGTCAGTCAATAATCACAGTGCTTTTGTAGTCATTTG
>PVKM010023570.1:0-21108 GCA_004027735.1 Carollia perspicillata | reverse complement strand
ACTTCAGTGGTTTGCATTAGCAACTTTTAGTACCTGGTAGGTGAACTGCTCTTCAAAGGTAATTTTTTAAAAGTCCCAGGAAAAAATTAACATATACATGCTTATATTACAAATGCCACCAAATACTAAAGTTAACAGGAAAAATGAGGTTTTAAATAAAAGAAATATTCACACAGTAATAAATGACTCAGTTAAGTCTGAAATATAGGCAGTATGAAAATTTCCACAATTTATGTCAAAATTTTAAAATAATCTATTACAAAGATTAGCTGATTTGGTCACTACCCATCTAGAAAATATTTATAAATTTATATCATACTAAAATTAACACGCTTCCAAAGTTATACTACACAGGCTAATTTCAACCAGTCAGAAAATCCCAAGGAAGCAAAAGGCACCAGTCAGTTCTTTACCTGCAGCTCCTTTGAGACTCTCTCTAAGTGATTAGTAATCTTTTTAATCAGATCACTGTACATCTGTTCCGAGTGCTGCTGGCATACACATTTATACACACAACTGTTGGGGGGAGAACACAGAAAAACCAAGTTAATGATGAAGCACGGAGTTCAGCCTGGAGTTAAAGCATACTCTGGACACACAGCCACTGGCCAAATAAATAATCTACTCGGGCCTCAAAACTGGCTGATCCCAACTTCAAGTAAAAATTTACCCCGCCCCACCCAGTGCTCAGATGAGAGAAGTATTACCAGCAGCAACAAATAATCTTTTTGAGTACTCCATTATACATTTTGTCAGTACTAAACAATCTGAGAGTCTATGGTAACTCCTTAAAAACCAGCCTCTCTCTCATCGTAATGAATGTTAAAATAAGGAAGAGGGCGCGATAATGGGGAAAGTTTCTAACTCCCCCAAACACCCGCAATGTAACCTCTCCGTGCATCTCGTGTGGAACAACTCGGTCGGCACTCCCTCCTCCTGGGACTGGGCTAATCTCACACCCCACCCCAGGTCCTCTCCAGTCTGCTGCTCCCACTTACCAGGCGCTGGGAGACAGAAGACCCAGACTCAGAACTGCTGTCAATGAACATCAACAGGTCAGGTGAGGGCCCCCCGGGACACTAAATACACCCACTTTTGCTGACCGCCATCACTTCTGCCCTCACTTCTGCATCACGTATGGCAGAGGGGAAGGCTGAAGTGGAAGAAGTCTAGCTGAGTGGGATTAACTCTACCTCGATTTGGACACCACTTCTGAAGCCGAAAGTGTACGCCAAACTCCCAGCCCACAAGTGTGGGACACATAAACAGCCTCTGTATTACATGCCGTATGTAGACAAGCTGCCGTAATTCCCACCGCCATGAACCCCGACACACCCCTCAACCCCGGCAGACGACACCCGCACCCACCTGTATATCTGTTCGTAGGAGATGGGGATATAGTCTCCAGGACTCTGGGTCAAAAGCTGGTCTATGGCACCGTCCAATTTTGGCCAATATGTGCTCTTATAGTCTTCAATAGTTATAACATTCATCACTAAAAATCAAAAGCAAGATAAATATTACCACTGTCACATGTAAACAAAAACCACAGCAATTCTGCACCCTCTGTCAAATTCCTTTTTGATTTCACGCTGACAGCCCATCACCTAAATACAACTCAATTACTAACCCATTTCCAACTTAAAAAAAAAAAAAGCAGCAATCTGGTCAGGGGTTTTAAGCAAACATTAATTTGATTTTAAAAGGAATTCCTATGAGTCTGTCCAGCTTTGGAAATAAAAGCAAAACAAGCAAATATCACTGGCTTTCCCTTCCTGGCTCCTGTAAGCTTCCGCTGTCAGGGGAGCTTCTCCAACACGCAATGACCCTCACACACGCATTGCCCACTATGCACAAGGATGGCCTAACTGAACCACGATAAGGTTCTGGGACACCCTGGGAAGAGCCACCTGAGCACATGACTCTGCAAACTGAAGTCCAAAGACTACAGCAACCAAAGAAGTTGCTAGAGACCTGCAGAGACTTGTTGCACCGCCAGTAACCAACCCCCAGGCATTACCACAGCTCTGACTGCCGCTCCAGCTCTCTTTATCTTACACTTTGGAAAAGCCCGACAGGAGGGAGAGGGGAAAAAAAAAAGTCAATGAACTGCAGCCTTGCATGGAAGGCTTACCTCATTCCCACTGGCTGGCTCATTCCTGGCCTCCAGGTTTAATAAAGCATTCCTAACAGCTGCTCCTAACAACTATGAAATCCAGGGGTGACGACTATTTCACAATAAGGAAATGAGGCTAATGTTAAAAAGAACTACCCAAAGCACCTAAGACACCGTATGTCCTAGGAACCTCCACTTCCTCATGAGATCAGAGCTAACAACTCCTAGATCCAGTATTTTCCTTCCCCAGACACTGGGGAGCAGACGGCTGACTTCCCTAAGAGTTCACGGCTAACTACTGGCAGAGTACCAAGTAAAACAAAGCCTTTACCTAGAATCTTTCTATCACATTGACGATTTCCAAATCTTAGTCATTCGGGTTCAAGGTGTTTCTCATCTCTACGTACCACCTATATCATTTTTTGTTGAATATTTTCTTTCGATCAATCCAGGGCTTTTTTGGCTTAAATTTACTTTGAAGGACACGAGAAATGAACTACTGATTCACACGACATGAAATAATCTTTAATGCATTTTGCTAAGTGAAAGAATCAGACCAAAAAGGCTGCATATTGTAAGATTCTCACTTACATAACACTAATAAAGGCAAAACTATATGGAGGAAGACAGGTCAGTGGTTGCCAGGGGGTGGGGGCAGGGAGGTCTGTCTACAAACGGGTGATACAGAGAAATTTTTAGGACAATGAACTGTCTTGTATGGACACACCAACCCATTTGTCAAAACCAAGACTTATACACCATGAATTTACTGTATGAAAATTATAAGAAAAAAATCAACCAGGATGCAGTGGTAAAGGTGAAATACAAACTGTAATGAATCTAATCTACAAATGAGTCACACAACCTGAACTGAAAGGAAGGGGGAAGAACTGCTGGATGCTTATCATAAGGCTAAAAACAAAAAGAACTGTACCTGGGTGAGCTCACGTGTGTGCGTGCACACGCGCACACACACAGTAGACAGAGGCCAAACTGCAGGGCCTTGCGGAACACTGACAACTTTGGCTTTACACTGAGTAAAGGGGAGGCTTTGAGGAGAGGAGGGACCTGATCTGACTCCAGTTTTCGATGGATCATTCTAGGGGCTGAGTCAGGAGTGAATGAAGTTAGGAGGCTGTGAGGTGATGGGGGTGGGGCCAGACAGCAGTGAAAGCTGAGAAGAGCCAATGAGCTTTGCTGATGGCTTGAATGTGGGATGTGAAAGGGTTAAGGATGACTCCAATGTTTTTGGCCTGAGCACCAAAGGATGGGGTTACTGTTTATTAAGATGATGAGGATATGGGAGATGCTTAGCACGTCTGAGGGTGTAGCAGACAAGGGGGCCCAAAAAACTGGAACTGTCTTCTGGAGGGTGGGCCCCTTGTGGTACAGGCTTTCCCTGCTAGGTGAGTGTTCTAGGAACCCATCTGCGTCAGTGTAACCAGCTGGTGTTGTGAGAGGCTATGTTCAGCTTCAGTGAATTTTTTTAAGACCCTTTCAACACATTTGCCCATTTCATGATGGGCAATTTTGAAGCACACCTGCCCACACCGCCCTGAGTGTTCAGCAGTTTTTGACCATAAATTGCATGACCCCTGTGCTCCACCTTCCCTATTCACCAGTTCCACCAAGTGACTTTTTTTTTGTTTCCCCTGGATGAAAAACATCCTCAAAGGGAAATGTTTTGCGGATGTGGAAGCGGTGAAACAAAAAATGGCAGAAACACTAAAAGGCATTAATTGACAAATTCAAAACCTGGAGTGGTGGGAAAAAATTTCGATAGGTGTACTGCATCAAATGGGGAGTACTTTGAAGGTGACTGAAGTTTAAACATGTAAGAATAAACACACAATTTTTATAATAAATTTGAGGTTTTTCTGGCTCCCCCTCAGCAACTGGGGACACAAAGGCCACCGTCAGCACCTACCATTATTTGCCTCAGTGTTCTCTCTGGCTGCCAGTGTTGTTCCGCCTGAAGAATGACACCTCCCAGATCCACCTTTAAGTGCCGACTACGGAGAAATTCAGTGCAAACACCCCAGCATCTCCTTTCCTCTCAGTGAGGTGCATGAGCTACACGACTCCCAGGGTTCCTCACGGGAGTTAGGCTTCAGCCACTCACAGCAGTGGCTTCTTTACTGGCTCCCTCACCTTTCCTATCTTCCTCACGTCTCCGCTCCCCAACAGCTGCTTCCTAGATCGCCCCCTTGCGCTTAAAGCGACTTGCACTTAAAAAAAGAAAGAAATCTACCAAAAATGGAAAAGCAGTGTCATTTGCCACCAAAGAGACAAGGCAACACAGAAATAAACGTACAAAGCTATTGAAGTGTAGCTGTGTGCCCCTGCGGTAAAGGCCCTGAGCCCGAGGCCAGCATCCCTGTGAGAGGGAGACTGGCAGGTACTGGAAGCACTACACGTTAGCTCCAAAACACTAGCTTTCTGCTTTCGGAGGGCTCAAAGAAAATAAAAAACCTAAACAACAAAATCCCTTTTCCCACTGTGTGATTCTAGGTTATTGAAGCCCCTAATCAGCGACCACCTGAGCCACACCCTAACCCCTGCTCTACACCAAAAGTTGAGGCTTAAGTAAGTGATATATGCTCAGCAAGAAAACTTCCAGTCCCAAAAGGCAAGAATTAACATACCAATCCCATGGGCGCCTCAACTGCTCAGTTCAACAAACTGCACCTCCGGAGGGCAGGTGGGGGAGGGACACTTCTGCTTCTCAAGCACAGGCTTCCCCCGTCAGCAAATTCCCAAGCAAATTCCCAAACTGAAGATAAAAGGAGGAAGGAGGAACCTGAAATGTAAAATCCTGCAGCCCTACGTACAGTGTGGAGCCCCACAACAGAAACAGTGATCAATGACTGGTGCCTCTCCCTCGCCACTTTCCTGACGCTCTGGTTGTCACAGCCAAGTTCTTCTCCTCCAATCCCTTCTCCCCACCAGAAAAAGCCACCTGCATTTAGAACTGACTCCTTAAGAACACTATAATGGCATTATGAAACAAATGACTGAGCCAAATTTAGCAGGCTAAATCATGTCTTAAACATAATGGCTCTTTAGAGTAAATATAATTAACTACAACTAGATAACGGGACAGAATGGAGTAGAAGAAAAAGCCCTGGCTGTTCTACTTCACTCTGGCTGGCCGACGCGACGTAAGAGAAAAACTATGACGTCCTGCAGCCACAGTACGCCCACCTACCAATAGCATCTCGCGTGCCTGGGCGGCAGAAACATGCCTGCCTGGTAGATGTTCTGCTTCCTCACACACGAGGGAATGGCTGGAATCTTTCCAGGAGCAGACAGAGAGAAGCCGAAGACCGAAAACAAAGTCAACAGAGGGCATTTTTTTAAAAGCCTGCCTTTGGGAATAAAGAAAAGGCCTGGTCAGAGTGGAAGAGGATCTGAATGAGAACAAGGTATGCAAGTATAAGAACTAAATGGGATTTTTTAATCTTTACTTAGAATCCCAGTTATTTATTTCTCTCAAAAGTAAAATAACTTGATACTAGCAAAGGAGACAGTACTACTTACTTGCTCCTAAAAGAACTGCCATATTTTGTTAAAGAAAAAGTCAAATATTTATTCAAATACTTGAACTATCCTTTTCCTTATTAGGACACCAAAAAAATAAAAAATTAAAGAACACCCCGCACCACCTACTCAGGTATATTTTGATTTTCCATTAGAAGAGAGTGGCTAGTGTTAATCCTAACAAAGCCTATTTGCTTCTCAAGTAGGCTAAAACCTTTTGAAAAGTTGCATGCTTTTAGGTGTCTCTTTTACTGCTTAGAAATCCACACATCTCTCAACTTGAGAAAATGTAATAGAACAGTAGAAACTTCCTTCACCACCACCACCTTAAACAACGGAAATCTAGCTGCAGTGGCCTATCAGGAACAATGTAACCCACATTCTTTAGAAGAGTTAATGCACAACTGTTACAATCACAAATGTCACACCTGAGCCTGCGAATAGTTTCTAAGACTAAGAAGTTATGCCAGCACGTGTATGAAAAGGTCAACAGCTATCAAGATGTCCATTAGGGCTCCAACTCCAACTACTCCAAAACTTCACAACCTTCAGATAGAGAGTATCTGTTCGATTGAGCTTACATAGGTGTAAGCCACACTAACTGCAGGTCTGCCATAGTTTTAAAAATCTGTAATTTCCTGCAAAGTATAAAAACATGTTAATCTTCCCACTCACTGCACAAAGACCAGGGAACTCTGGAGCCAGCAGCCTAAGGCAGTGTGACGACGTGGAAACACCACTAGGAGTGCTCATCTGGGTGCCCTGCAGGCTTCTGAGAAGTCCAGGAGTTGAGGACAGGACATAGGAATGTGGGCTGGAGGCCAGGGCAGGGGGTGGGAGGTGAAGACTGGCTGGAAGACTGAACAGCAAAAAAGAGAGGCATTATTCTGCCCAAGAACTGAAAGACAAAAGCTTAGGACTCTAAGACAGCTGCATGGTAGGTGCAGGTGCAGGTGCAGGGGTGTGTGTGTGTGTGTAGCACAGGGCTCCTGTGTTTTAAGTAAAAGTCAGCAGTCAATATCAGAAATGCTCAAATCTCTAACCCTGCTCTTCTCTAATTCTAGAATGCCATCAGCCAGGAGAAATGTACTTTTTTCCATGCTCCACCTACCCACTCCTATCCTTCCCCCTTCAACTGGAAGATCATTCCCTGGTGAAACTGAACAGTCCCAGAGAAAAGACATTCACACACTAATGTTTGGCACTTCCTCCGCAAAACAGCAGCTCTGCGTCCTCTGCGTCCAATGAGCCTGAAGAGGAGCCTCCACTTCCACCTGGAAAGGCCCCTGCAAACCCAGAACTACCAAACAGCCTTTTTCACTTTCAAATATGAAAGGGAACTAAAGATCACCAAGATTGCAAAGTCTCAGACTGTGAGATCAAAACAAACAAAAACTGATAACATAAAAACAAAGACAATTAAGAGAATAAAAGAAAACTTTTTAAATACCCTGTCATTACTATCCTCAGAGAGGTATGAGAAAAATTAAAAACACTGCCCTGTTAAAAGCAATCCAAATGCTCTTAAGATTAAAACTAACTAGTCATTTGTAAAAATCCAACAGAAGAAAGAATACATTAAAAAAAAAACTTCTCCCAGAACAGGGTAAAAACTAGTTAACAGGCTTAGAGAATCAAAACAGAAAATTAAACATTTGACTAACAATGATTCCAGGGAAAAGGGAAAACAGAGAAAATGTAGTAAAAGGAGAAAACTATCGACATATACAAAAAATCCCAGAAATGTTCAAGGAAAAAAAGTCACATACAAAAGAACAGAAATCAAAATAGCACCTGAATTCTCCATTTCAATACTTGAAGTCGGTAAAGCAACACTTTAAAAAGTCCACGAAGAAAAGTTTTCAGTTATGATTTTTACACCCCAACTGTCAATCAAGTGTGAAAGCAGCATTTTTATCTATGCAAACTATTATCCACACACATTTTCTCAGGAGGCTCCTAGAAGGCACATTCTAAACACCCCCCCACACACACACACCCCACACCCATAAAAAGGAAAACATCAAGTAACTACCTAGGAAGTCCCTGAGTGGCAGCTGTGCAGAGACCCTAAGGAATAAATAGGAACAGGGAGACCAACGGCTTCACGAGCACACAAAAAGCAAACACTGGTTAACCAAGCACTGTAAAAGCACCGATGACAGGTACATGGTGAAGCCGCTGCAAACTTTTTAAGTTTAACAAAAATTATGCAAGTATAAACAAAACAAAGTTCTTTCTATGTGAAAGAAAATGTAATCTGAGTATACTCCTGGCCCTTGAGTAAATATTGGCATAGCCATAATGTAAATACGGTTTATGGACTGAAGCAGAAACTGTCCTAGTAAGAGAACTGAAGAGATGAGGTGTGTAGAGGTAGAAGAAAACTAATTCTCACCTTAGTGGGAAGTCAGTAGGCAACATAAAAGTGAAAAATTAAGCAATAACAATATTAACAGATTGAAATACATGGATAAATTTCAAAAGAAACAGCTACGTGCAGCAAAAGTATTGGCTCTGGGTAACAGCCCAGGAATGGGAAAGGGGAGGGAACCACTGGTTTTAATTGTATGTCTTTTCGCAGTTTGAGTTTCTAAATTATGAATCTGTATTTTAATAAGAGTAAAGTTTTCTCTTAAGGCCAAAGAGTTTGCTGGATCTTAAGTCCTCAGAAATGAAAATGTAAGTCTAGTGAAATTAAATTTTCATTGCAGTTCTTCCAACATTATAGGGCACAGGAATGAGAAAGCTCCAAACGACCGATTACCTACGAGACCCCTCTCTCCCCGAACAGTCCGCAGACACCTTTTGAAGAGAGACACGCAGGTCCACCTGTACTCCTCCCACATCCAGGTCAAAGGCAAAGGCAGCTCCAGTCACCCAAACCAGCAGTCCTGGGACCTCCATCCTCCCTCCTTGACCCCAAAATTTTTTAGAATCCAGTCCCCAAACAGTCCCAAAATCTGAAACAACCTCTCTTCCAATGCTGTATTTCGCTCAAGCCTTCCTCTCTCGCAGAGACTATAATTAACAACCCCATCACCAGTCTTCGGGCCTCCATTCTCTCTCCTTCCTCCTCGACACTAACACAGTAACACAAATTTCCCCAAGCTGACTCCCCGCACACCCTTCGGTGGCTCCTGCCGAAGAAAACCACCCCTCTAACAAGGAGCGAGCACATGCCGCTCTCTAGATGCTCCCACCTACTCGGGGTTAATCGTGCCACTCCCCTGCGCCTCACACCCTGTGCTCCAGCATGAACTTCAACTCTGCCTCTTAAGCACAGCCTGCCTCTGCGAGAAGTCTCGAGTCACCTTCAATTCTCTTGACAAACGTCTACTGGCTTGTGAAAGGCTCTGTTTCCTCTACACTCCCTGTACACACATAACTCGACCACTTAATCCTAATTATCTGTCCATCATCTCGCACCCTACTAAACCGTGTTTCATTCATCACCAGAGGCTAAGTTTATTATCTTGACATACAGAATAAGTATTTGCTGAATAAAATGCCATTCAGATGTCTGGTCAGCATACCTGCAACTGCAAATTACAGATCTCTGCAGCTCCATCCACACAGGTTAATAACCAAATGTCCACAAAAGAAAGAAGAAAAATGAAAGGCCAGCTTGCCTGCCAAGACATAGAACAATAATTTTTGCCCTGGCTAGGTGGCTCATTTGATTGGAGCATCATCCTACACACCAAAAGGGTGCAGGTTCGATTTCTGGTCAGGGCACATACCTAGGCTGTGGGTTCAATTCCTGGTTAGGGTGCACATGGGAGGCACCCAATAGATCTTTCTCTTTCTCTCTCTCACTCTCTCCCCCTTCCACTCTCTCCAAAATCAATAAACATATCCTTGGGTGAGGATTAAAAAAAAAAGATAGGAAGCTGTGTTTGGTCATCCAATCACATTGGAGGTTCAAGGTAATAATAATATTGCTACCATGAGGTAACATAACACTAATAGTATACAGCATGCAGCAGCAAAGTATAATTTAAATTATCACCTGTGGATACCTGAAATCAAGTTCTTGAAGAAAAAAATCTGGTACACTGCTTTGGCAGTTATGACGGAAATGAGAAATTCAAGGACTACGGAGTGGGCTGTCTGATTCAGACAAGAGATGAAAGCTTTAAGGAAATTGTTAGCTTAATGACCAAAAAGCATCCATGACTACCATAAAATAACCTCTGCATTCTTATAGGCACAGGGTTGAGAAAGACAATAGCCCATGTAAAAGGAAAAGGCAAACAAACAAACAAAAACAACCCCACAGTGAGATACAAACTATTCAGCCTCTAGAAAGGCTAACATTTTTGGGAGCCCTAGCCAGTACAAGTGTCAGTAAGACGAGGGGCAACGGGAACTCTCCTACATTGTTTGTGGGACTATAACTGGGTCAATCACTTGGAAAACAGCCTAGCAGTTTCTCTGCAGTTAAACGTATAGTCAAGATATGACCGAGCTATTCCATGTGTATGCTTTCATGTGAAACCCTATGTCCACACAAAACCTTCTACACAATTATCCATAGCAGCTTCATTAGTAACAACCCAGCATAGAGACAACCCAAGTGATTATCAACATATGAGTACATAAACAATATGTGGTATATCCTTCAAAGAAATAGTCATCGCCCATAAAAAGTAGTAACTTGCAAGAACAAAAACAAATCTCACAATCAGAGTGAAGGACAGAAACCAAGCATGAAATAACACAGACTGTATCAGTCCGTCTGCATGAAAACCCAGCGACGGAAATCACTGGACACCTGTGCCTGGGGGCAGGGCACCAACTACGAAGAAGCTGAGGAAGTGTTTCAGTGGTGGACAGGTTCCAGCTCCTGACTGTCGTGGTGGTTACAGTGGGAGAGACAGCCCTCCGGCCTCTCACACTCCTACATGTCTTGTTGAGTGTGCCAAGTCTGCAAGGCCCAGACCAGCTGCTCTGGAACCTGGGCTACAGCTGGTAACCTTCAACGATGAGGTGACGTCTTGTCCTGGACAAAGAGCAGGCTTGCTTACCGCTTTCTATGAAGGCAATGGATCCCCAGTTCAACAGTCTTCAGCTGCAACACAAATCCACTGAGGGAGCACCATCTTGGCCACACTGTAACCCCTGGTGCACTTGGGAGGACGGGGAACCTCAGCAAATATGCTGACTTCTCATGCGATTCACTAGGCCCAGCCTCTGCCAGCACCCAGTTGCAACAGCAACTGGGGGCTGGTTTTTAGCCGCTTGCCCAAATCCCAGGTCAAACAGCTACACAGGTCAAAATTCATCAAACTACATGCCTAAAATAAGTACACTTTAATGAATACAAATGAAGGAGAGAGAAGAGAAAAGGTATAGGAGAAAGATGAAAATGGACAAGGAGGAAGAGGAGGAGGCAGGGACAGAGAATGAGGAAGAATGAGAGGGAGAAAGTCAGGATACCAGAAATTCCTTAGTAGAGCAATGAACCCAGACTTACATTACAATGGCAGTAGGAATGTTGGTGTTACCATATCCAGACCACTCACACACACTCTTAAACTGTCTAAGGAACTGAAAACCACACCGGTGAAAGGTGCACTAACGTCCTTGAAAAATGCTGTGCGGCTGTCCTTCGTAGTTCTGGGTTAAAGGTGGGCAGTGCTGCCGGTAAAGGGGCTCCCTGATTTCCGTGGGATAATGAGACTCCCAGAGTGATAAAGGGTAAGTAGAAATACTTACTCCTCAGATATACAAGGGGTGTAATTGTGGTAATAGGCACCAGGACCAGACTTGTAATCAGAATGGCTTAGATCTCTGGTGGTGGCAAGCCATGGTGTCCTTAAGACAGAGATGGACACTACACACTAAGGAACTACTTGATGTGTGCAATGGGTAGAAAAAAGAAAACTCTAGGTATATCTAACAGAGGCCTCAGTTAAGTGACCACATTGGAGAGTTATTGCACCTCGCTTAATACCCAGACTGAGACTGTTTCCGGGCAGAGTACAGGAGTACAGGAGAGGGTACTCCCTGGAGTACAGGAGAGGGTGGATGGGCTCCACGAGGAAAGACCCTAACAAATCGCACCAAGAGCATGTGACTTCGAGTCGTCCTCCGAGCCTCCTCCAACAGAACATGCAGCCATGTATCAAGGAGACAGCACATTCGGGGAACAGACTCGCTTGGTCTCTCCAGGGGTTACCCAACACTGGCTCTAACAGCAGTAACCCTCAGGGACCAGAATGTCATTGTGGTAAAGCAGTCAGATCAGCGGGGGATGTCCCACTGATGAACAGTGCCTTGGCCCTGATCCATCTCACTGTGGGCCCAGTGGATGCACGGACCCACCCTGTAATTCCTGAGTTCCTGATGCACAGTGAGGGGCTCCCTGAACCGTACAGTGAGGGCTTGCAGTGCAGGAAGGGCCAAGTAAATCCCCTAGACGTGCCCCTTCCTTCCAAATTAATAAACCCAAAGCACATGCCTGTGGACCCTGCAGAGGAACCATCTTTCAAAGGCTTGCGAGATTCAGGGAAGGTGATCGTTATGACCCTCTGATTCCACCAGCCCATTTGGCCAGTGCAGAGAAGACAGGTCTTGAAGAACGCAGCGTATAGTAAATCAAGTCAAGCGGTGACTACAATTGTAGTTGCTGTTCCAGATATGGTCTCTTTACAGGGACAAACCGACACAGTATCTAGCACCTAAAATGCATCCATCAAGCTAAAAAAAAAAGTCTTTTCCCCCCAATCTATTCCAAAACAGACCAGCAGAAGCCGTTTTCATCTGAGAGTCCAGAAACACCCTCTCAACATCACAGCTCCCGGCTGCAGCAGCACGCCAGCTCCCTTCATTATCTAGTCCACGGCCACTGTGGCCATCTCAACACCTCCAGGCCACTACACTGGCAGTCCTGCCAGCAATTCCTGTCCCCACATCCCCACCTGCACTTGGTGCTTAGTATGCTTTCTCATGTGTAGCAAACCTAATAGGTGAAAAAAGACGTGCATTACTGTAATCTGTCATTGTAATACCTAGTTACTTAATAATTTCAAACATCTCTATGCTTGTTAGGATGTCCTATTCTGTAATCTACTTATTAACATCCTTTGCCTATTTTTCCACAGGGGGCAAACCCCTCTTTTTATTGATTCCCTTGTTAATTTTAGGCACTGCTAATATGTTCTCTCCTTCTTCCATGTATCTTTTGCAGAATGAAAAATCCTTAATTTAAAAAAAAATTTTAAGACTTTATTTCTTTTTAGAGAAAGGGCAAGGGAGGGAGAAAGAGGAGAGAAATGACGATATACATACGTCCCAACTGGGGACCTGGCCCTTTTCTCTTTCATAAGTTTGTGAAGGCTTCAGAAGTCCTGTCCTTAGGTAAAGACCTTCTGCAGCACTGTCTTCTATTAATTTTACAGTTTTTCCTTTCATAGTCACATCTTTAATTTATCCAGAGTCCACCCTGTTTATGGTGTTAGGTTGGTTTGTCCCCCATGCAGTACGCTCCTCTCCCTAGAAGCTGACTCCCTTCCACCCTGATTTCTGGTGCCGCCCCTAAGTTCTGCGTGTGTACAGTTAAGTCTCTGCTAATTCATTCCCCCGTCTATTTTTTTGGTTCTTGCACTTACACTAATTTTTACTGATATAGCCTTGAAACAGTTTAACTTCTGATGTAGGTGCTGATAAGGCAAGCCCAGTCAAAGCAAGTCTTTCAGACTGATACAGCAATTTACAAGCTTTATCCTGCTTGCCATGTAAATTTTAGATGAGGTGATCGAGTTTGTTGACACACCAACTGGAATTTTGACAGCATTTTAATTTATAGATTAAAATAAGAGAAAACTGACATTCTTATAAGTAATCTCATCCCAAGAACATGAAAAGTTTTTCCTTCCATTTACTTAGGTCCTCTGCTTCATTCAAGTTTTAAAGTTTTATGTATTCTTGAGTTAATTCCTAGAGACTTCAGTTTTGTTGCTATCATTTTATATAAATAATATTTACCTTTGATTACCTTTACTAGTTGATTATTGCTAGCGTAGTAACTGCTATTAACTTTTGTATGTTGATCTTTAATCCAGCAACCCTGCTAAACTCTTACTAGCCCTAAGTTTCTCTTTTGATTCTAATGGTTCTTCTAAAGTAAGTGATATTACCTGCAACTAATGAGTTTGTCTCCCTTCCTATCCTTACACTTACTTGTTTCCCTTTATACTGTTAGCCGGGACCTTTCTTATCATGTTAAACAGCAATAGTAATGGGGGCATCCTTCTCTTATTACTGATCTTAAAGTGAATGTGTCTAAAATTTCTCCATTAGGTACTATTTGATGTAGGTTTTTAGTAACAACCTTTATATAGTTCTCTTGTATTTTGAGCTGGATCTTAAGTAGTTTTATGGTATCAAGATAATCATGAGTTTTCTCCTCACCCCATTAATGAGATAAATTACATTAATAGATAACTAAATGTTAAACCATGTTTACATTCCTAAAACAAACAGTATGGATCATAATTCTTTTAATATATTTTTGGATCTGAAGAGCTAGCATATTGTGTAAGATTTTCATCTTTGCTAATAAGAGAAACATCTGTAATTTCACTAACCTCATAAAATGACCGTGGCATCTGTCTCTCTTTTTTTCCTGTTTGCCAGGACAACTTACAAAAAGGAATTAAGTGTTATCTAAAAGTTCAGTGCAACTACTGGTGTGGCTGTTGGTTGGGCATCCTCCCGCAAAGTGAAGGGTCACTGGGTTCAATTCCTGCTCCAACACAGGCCTGGGTTGCAGGCCGGTTCCCAGCTGGGCAGAGGGCGAGAGGCAACCAATTAACGTTTCTCTCACACATCAATGTTTCTCTTCCTCTCTTTCTTCCTTCCTTCCCCTCTCTAAAAATAAATAATAAAATCTTAAAAACTAAAAAATAAATAAAATTTCAATATAATTTGCTTAAAGATTACCTGGATCTAGAGTATTTTAAAGGGAAGGTCTGTAACTAGCATTTCAATTCATTCAAGATTTATTAGGCAATTCAAGCTATCTTTTTCTTCTGATACCAACCACCAACTTTCAGTTTATAGTTTTCTAAGAACCTAGACATTTCATCTAGGCTATCAAATTTATTAACCTATAAAAATTCATAAAATTATTTTTTAAATCTGTTTGTGGTTATTTACAATTTTTCATATATTTTATTTGTATCTTCTTCCCTATCTTATTAAGCATAGGTTTGTCTAGCTTATTTACCTCCAAAGAACAATCTTTTTGTTTGGCAAATCTTTTGTTCCGTAATTTCACTGATTTCTGCTTTTTTAGGTTGTTTTTTTAAACTCTTCAAACGAGCTCTGTGTAAGCACTACAGCAAGGGTCCTTCAGCATTGAGATAAATCACCGTTACTCTGTCCCAGGTCCAGTTTCCCCACAGAGACCGCAACACACAAAGTATACAACATAAATATTATTCCCATGTATGCATAACATAGGAAAAATAAAAATAAAATCCCTACGTATGAATGTCTTTGATTAAAGCAGTATCTTGAAGGCAAATAAGTAAGATTATGTGCTGTTCTCACAAAAAAAAGTTTAAGTCTGTGATTCTATCTCTGAATTATGGCAAACATTTTTCTGCAATGCTAACTGGACAATTACTGGTGCAGTTTGGTAGAATTAGTAACTAGAAATGAAATCTCCAGTTGCTTTACCAGATGCCATTCAAAACTTGCAGGAGAGAAATTAATAAGAGAGAAAAACTTCCGTGAGACGGTCAATTTCCCTCCTCCCCACCCCAAGAAAATCCACTAAAAGCAAAAGCAGATTTTTTTCCCTAACTATGCATCCTGGTTGGGAGCAGTTTCGGATTACAAAACAGATTTTGGTCTTCAACTTTTCTGCCTGCAACTGAGCGTTAAGGCAAATCACTAAAATAAAATCCAACACACCAACAGAATTTTGGATATGGACACATGCTGAGTGGCTTGTTTATATCAGTGTAGGCTGTTTTGAAAATAATTTTATGGGTTACTATCTTCCAAACGGATGTCACATCTCCCACTGCATCGGTCTACCCAACGAGCAACTCAGATACTTTCCTATTGGGATGCAGGAGGTGGACACTGGAGAAGAGAAAGAACGAGTGTACATATAGGTCAACTTTCTAATTCCTGACGCGTTTAACGTAGACTAGCTAAAAGCACAAGAATGGAAGCTCCCAGATTCTTCTCTCTCTCGCTACAAAAAAAAAAAAAAGATTAAAGGCTCCTGTCCATGAAAACTCAAGCTGCCTTATTTTCCTCTCACGTTTGAGAGTGAAACTTTAAGGGGGAGGTAGGGAGAAGAAAACAGCGTCCTAATGTTGAGTGACAGCCGGCTGTGATAAGGATCGCGTCTACAGAACTTGGGGCTATGTGCGCACCGGGTGCTTCTCTAGGCCAGGTAACACAAGAAGACAGGGCCGCTCTGGCGCTGGCCTAAGGCACCAAATGGGGGGAGGAGGCGGGGAGGGGAGAGGAGGGAAGGAGACCCGGGCCTGAAACAAAGGAAGCGAGGCTGCTCCGAAAGGGGTGGATGAGGCGTCTGGGTGGGGATGGAGGAAAGCCAAGGCTGCTGGGGAAAGGCTGAACTCACAGAACTTGGAGGTGGAGGTGTTGATGTTGATGGTGGAGCTGGGGGTGGGGGCGGGGACCGCCTTGGCCACAGCAGCCGCCGCGTCGCAGCTCTTCAACATCATGATCACCCCATTGGGCTCCGGCGGTGGTGGCGGCCCCAACGGGAGCCCCTCCTTGGGGCCTTTTCTGTCCACCGAGACCGCTGGCACCGCCAGCAGCTGCCCCCGCGGAGGCTCTCGGACAGGGGCTGGGATCGACGAAGGGGGTGGTGGGGGCTGCCGGAAGCCATCCACGGCGGTCTCCCAGTTGTTGTGGTTCTGGTCATCCATCATCGCCTCGTAGCTGCCCCCCTCCTCCTCTTCCATGCTTTCCTCCATCCTGCTGGCCCCCAGCACCCGCCCGCCTCGCAGGCACCTGCCGCCCGTGTCAACCCCGGGCCAGGGGGCACCACAGCCTCCTCGAGGTCACATCGCCGGGGGCCAGAAGGGCACGACGGGGAAGACAGTAGTACGCCGGGCCTCACACTCTGAGCGGGGCTGACTCCAGGAGTCTCGGCTGACGGCGGTGGGCGCTCCCGGGCTCTAGTCTGGGAGAGGCAACCGTAAAGCGGCAACGCCCCTCACGACATTTTACAGCGGCTTCCAACAGGCAGCTGGGGGAGCGGCTAGGAAAGCACGTGGTACGAGGAAGAGCTGCAAGGGAGCAATGCAAAAAGAGGCGGGAGCTGTGAGTCACCACAACGCAATAGGGCAGCGGTTCGCCCCGCCTCTGCTGGCCAAGCTCGGAGAGCCCAGGGCCAAGGGCCCGGGGAACTTTTGTCGCCCCGCCTGTGCCCTAGCCTCACGTAATAAGGGCGCTGGGCTGCGCATGCGCACTCGCAGTCTGGTTACCGGACGACCGGGAATCTGGACGGCTCCAAAAGCTCGGTACCATCCCTGTCCGAGGGTCTTCCATCGATTCGAGGTGTATTTTTTTGTGCTCAGCCGGTTTACCGCGCCTTCGCACCACAGAGGCCTCGCAGCCCTTGGCCTGAGGGCGGATCCAGGGAGCCACGGCAGCCCCCGAGTAGCGCCTTGAAAGTTGAAAATGTGTGGACCCGCTTGGACAGCCCTTTACGGGACTGCTCAAGGGCTTTAGCTAGCACTGCCCAGACCCTGAAAACCGAGAGGAAAAAGTGAAACTTGGCAGAGTGGCTAATAATAATAACCACAACAACAACAATAATGCGTTTGAAATATTCATGGGTTTTTTTTTAAGTCCCTAACTCCATACAAATTAGGCCAGAAATTTTAAACTTAAAATACCAATCTTCGTGCACCATTTCACTAATCTGACTACAAGTTTGAGATTGTATAAATCTTGAGGGGCAAAGAAGAAAGATTATATAATTTACAAGTTTCATTCCTCTGCATTCTCAAATTATAGCAATATAAGTAATAGCAGAATCTATGCTATAATTCTTTATTGTCGAGCTTGCTCTAGCTACTGGTGCTAAGAAGGAATGTCTAGGGAAACTTCTATTACATTTAACTTAGCAGATAATGAATCTTCACTTCCAAAAATATGTAATTAGTGTGAAATGAAGAATCACTTCCGCCACTAGGAAATAGATGTACTTCAATGTCCACATTTGTTTCAGCTTCTTTACATACGTTTTCCCAATATATTCTGCACAATGCCTAATGGAACGATTTTACCAATAACTTAGAATGATTTAATTTCAGACAAGGATCCCTTATATTAATTAAAGACATGTTTTTTGAATCAGCACATGTTTTTAATTCTCTGGGAGTGTTTTGTTTTGGGAATACAAAATTAGGGGGGGAAAGACAATTGCATGAAATGCTGAGGGGAGGAAATTCACAATTCTCTGCCCAACAACAACAACAACAGAAAAGGATAGAAGAAAGAAGAATAAGTCTTTTTCAGACTAACAGCTGAGTTTGTCATTGATAGACTTTCTAGGTAGGTGGATAGGTATGTGTGACTGGAGGTAAAGAGAGGTTTTACATAATAAAAGATTCAATACATAAGGAAAATAAAAGTCATAAATGTGTCTCTAATAACATTGTTACAAATACGAAACACAAAAAAATTGGCAAGTACAAGAAGAAAAAATCTACCACCAGAGCAGATGGTTTTCACATCTCCTTAACAGATTGCAGTGGGTTATTAGTAACCCCTCCACCAAGATGTGTTCATGTCCTAATCCCTGGATCCTGTGAATGTTACTCTAAAACAAGGTCTTTGCAGATTTAATTAAAGATCTTGAGACAATCATTCTGGATTATCCAGGTGGGTCATAAGTCCAATGACTAGTGTCCTCATAAAAGAAAGGTAGACAGAAAATTGAAACAGAAGAGGAGACAAGAAGAGGTGGCGGCAATGTGACCACAGAGGCAGAGACTGGAATGGTATAGGCACACACCCAAACGAATGCTGACAGCCACTAAAAGCTGGGAGAAACAAAGAATGGATTCTTCCCTAGAAACTCCAGAAAGAATGCAAGTCTCCTAATACCTTGATTTCAGACTTCTACCTTCCAGAACTGTGAAAGAAGACATTTCTGTTGTTCAAATGTCACAGGTGGGCACAGGTAACCAGGTTCTTGGTGACTGCAAACAAAGAATTGAATCGAACACACAGAGTTTATGGGAGAAAGAGAGAGAGCAGATTTATTCAGCGAGAGCGCACTCCACAGAACATGGGAGCGGGTCAACTCCAAGCAGAGATTGACCTTGGGGGCTGTGGGATTCTATTCCTATAGGGCAGCTATTTCCTGGCTAGTTTTGGTGGGCTTTTATTGTGCACCTACAAGTAGTGACAATACTTCAGAGCTACTGCGCATGTGGTCTCCCATGATTTTCCTTGATTGGCCACTGGGGATGGGGTCCCACAAAGTCAATTCATTATAATGCTGTTATAATGAAGCACGAATCATGTAGCATCTTCTGCACAGGGGCATTCATGATTCAGCACTTTTCCAAAAAGCAGGAACAACGAGTCTTAGAACAGGGTCTCTGTCCTGTATTGATGTCCTTTGTCTTAGCCCTGGGGCACCTCTGGAGTTTCCTCCCTCCTGACTATCTCCTGACTATCTCCTGCCTCACAAAGATACCCTTTTGTGGTAATGTGTTACAGCAGCCACAGAAAACTAATACATAGATCAAGGGGACCAAAAATTCTTTAAGGGACTGAGAAGATTTGAATAACAACACAATTACCAAACTTGATTTGACTAATACGTGTAGAACATTACACTCAATAATCGCATGTAGATATATTCCTTTCAAGAATAATATGTGAAATGTTTGTAAAAGTTGAACATACTGGGTTATAAAGCAAGTCTCTCTACTTGTCAAAGGATTGGTATCATAGCAGCCACATCCTCTGACCACTGTGTAGTTAAGTTAGAAGTCAACAACCAAAAGTCAGCCAGGAAACTCCCATATTTCTACTCTTCCAATCAACACATGGGTAAGAAAATCATAAGGGAAATTAGAAAACATTTAGAACTGAAGGAATGGGTACTTCAGTACAGGGAGTTTTTGCCCAGCATACTGGTGAAAGCTGAACCTTTCACATGTGTACAGCTAAAATGATCAACATAAGACATTCATTTTTGTGCTAATTGGTTAAATACACCTTACAGTGTTAGGGTTCAGAATAAGTCACCCTAAAATCTGCTTTTGGGGTATGTGGATTATTTTGAGCTAAATCAACTAAGATATGGGAGACTCAAGAGAAGCTTCTGTCCCTGCCTTAAATACCTAGAAGAATTTATAAATTCTTGCCCATAATAAAAGTTATTACTCAGAAGTAACTGAACATCTGCTTTTATCATTCTGCATGTGAACTTCCTCCCCTCTGCAGCCATGAGACATCTTACTTCATCCTTAGCTCAGAATGCCATGCGCCCCATTTTAACTTCCTGTCCCTGAACCTCTCGTGTGTGTGTGTGGTTATCTGACTCTCTCATGCATACATGTGCAATTAAATGTGGTTATTTTCTCTTCTTAATGTGTCTCATGTGTACTTCATTATTAGACCTGCCGAAAGAACACTGAATGACAGAGGAAGGTTTCTTCCTCCCCCACAAAGGAAAAATGATGATTGGGTCAAAGCCATCACTAGCAGGGCACACTTGCCATAAATATGAAGAAACACCACCTACCGAAGGGAAACCAAATGGACATATTGATAACTGGTTGATTTTACCGACATTGTGAGACTTTGTGATATTACACATAAAAGCATACTATATTTTAATAGGTATTATTTAAAATCTTTGATGATTTGTTCTGGTATGTGGAGATGGGGAATAACATTACCATTAATCATTGCCTCAACAACACTGGACAGTTATAACACAGGTTAATAATTACTCCAACTGTCCATAGTCATGGATATTAATCTGTTCGGCTTTCCGGTTTGTTTCCTGTTTCCCACTATGCTGTGAGTTTCTCTAAAGCAGGATAAATAGATATAAATATATATATGTAAGTTTGTATATGTAAAGAAAAGACTAATTCAAAACATCAATAGCAGGTTTCTAAGGGGTAATAGGATTTTAGAAGGATTTAATGGTCCTTGGTACCTTTCAAGATTTTCTATGTTCTCTACAATCAGCATGTATTAGTTTTATAACCAGAAAATTGTTCCATACCTTATACTTTAAAAAATTAACACAAACAGCATTAAGGAAGTATAAATTGGAATTCTATATGTTAAAATGTTTGTTTTGGCTTCCAGAAAACAGAAATGTCAAGTAAAAATGGCTTTGAATCAAAGCTATACCATTGGCTCATTAATAAGGTCTAGGAAGGGCAAAGGGGAGAGGAAGTTCAGTCAGGGCCCCA
>PVKM010023569.1:0-21081 GCA_004027735.1 Carollia perspicillata | reverse complement strand
AAGCTGTAACCCTGCCAAGGCTGAGTGACCTTGGGACCATAAGCCACTGAGGAGACAAAGCTTATCTCCTTGGTGGGGGCACCACCTCTGCCCACTTTATTTCACCCTGCCTGGCCCCCAGTGCATGACCAGTTAGCCAATGATGGGTAAGATTCCTCCAGGGAGGGACGACCTAACACAGGCATGGTCACAACAGGGCCCTCAAGGAAGGACTTGGGGGCTATGGAGAAAGGGGGTGATAGACCCTCGCCCCTTGGCTTTGACATAGCCTAAATCCTCATTCTTTATCTCTTGGCTGCCTTACTTCCCCTGCCTGACTTAAGCCTGAAACAATGCTGGAGGTGGGTGCGGCCCTGTGCTGGAAAGGGCAAGTTCCCCAGGGTGATCAGGCCTAAGAAAGAATGCATAAAATCCTGTAAAACCTGCTTTGCTAATAGCCTCAATGTAAATGCTAAGGGTCTAAGCAAGAACTGAGTTTGTTTCCCCAAAGTTTTATGGCCCTGACTCTAAATAGGCCCTCAGAGTTCTTTGAATGTTATCTATTTGATCATTACTGCCTGACTATGATTGATGAGCTTTCCATGTATGCCCTGTGTTCCTATGCAAATTAAAGCCAATAAAAGCTTGTCCGTGTGCTTTCATCTTGAGAGAGTGGCCATGCTGTCTTTTTTCCTCCACAGGACTCGGTAGTCCATGTGAATTTGTCTCATCTCAGTCATAACGTTCGGACACTGTGGGCCAGGGTCTGAATCAATAATGGGTCATGTTTTCTTATCCATTCAGCTACTCTATGTCTTTTGATTGGAGCATTTAATCCATTTACACTTAAGATTATTATTTTTTAAAATATATTTTATTGATTATGCCATTACAGTTGTCCCATTTCTACCCCTTCATTCCCCTCCACCCTGCACACCCCCTCCCACCCACACTCCCCCTCTTTAGTTCATGTCCATGTATCATAAGTTCTTTAGCTTCTACATTTCCCACATGACTCTTGCCCTCTCTCTGTCTATTTTCTCCTCACCTTCTATGATACTTATTCTCTGTACCTTCCCCCTCCCCCGCTCCTCCTCCCACTCCCGTGTTGCTAACCTTCCACATGATCTCCATTTCTGTGGCTCTGCTCCTGACTTAGGTGTCCCACTTAGTCTGCTTTTGTTTTTGGTGTGGATGTTAATAACTGTGAGATTGCTGTCCTTTCACTGTTCATATTTTTTATCTTCTTTTTCTTAGATAAGTCTCTTTAACATTTCATATAATAAGGGCTTTGTGATCATGAACTCCTTGAACTTGACCTTAACTGAGAAGCACTTTATCTGCCCTTCCATTCTAAATGAAAGTTTTGCTGGATAGAGCAGTCTTGGATGTAGGTCCTTGCCTTTCATGACTTGGAATACTTCTTTCCAGCCCCTTCTTGCCTGCAGGGTGTCTTTTAAGAAATCAGCTGACAGTCTGATGGGAACTCCTTTCTAGGTAACTGTCCCCTTATCTCTTGCTGCTTCTAGAATTCTCTCCTTCATTTTAACCTTGGCTCATGTAATTATGATGTGCCTTGGTGTGTTCCTCCTTGGATCCACCTTCTTTGGGACTCTCTGAGCTTCCTGG
This sequence comes from Carollia perspicillata, assembly GCA_004027735.1. Lineage (NCBI taxonomy): Eukaryota > Metazoa > Chordata > Mammalia > Chiroptera > Phyllostomidae > Carollia > Carollia perspicillata. The sequence continues at coordinate 19,473 of PVKM010023569.1, read as the reverse complement.
ACTTCCTGGAAGCCTCTTTCCTTTGCCAGATTGGGGAAGTTCTCCTTTATTATTCATTCAAATAAGTTTTCCTCTTGTTGCTCTTCCTCTTCCCCTTCTGGTACTCCTATAATTCGGATGTTGGAACATTTAAAGGTGTCCTGGAGGTTCCTAAGCCTCTCCTCATTTTTTTGAATTCTTGTTTCTTCATTCTTTTCTGCTTGGTTGTTTCTTTCTTCCTTCTGCTCCATTCCATTGATTTGAGTCCCAGTTTTCTTCCTCACTATTGGTTCCCTGTGCATTTTTCTTCATTTCACTTATCAATGCCTTCATTTTTTCATCTAATTTACGACCAAAATCAACCAGTTCTGTGAGCATCCTGATCAACAGTGTTTTGAACTGTGTATCTGATAGGTTGGCTATCTGTTGGTCACTTAAAAGTATTGGCTCTGGGGCTTTGAGATGTTCTGTTTGAGTCATTTTAGGTCAGGTGGCCCCTGTTACCTATGGGTGGTGGAGCCTTAGGTGTTTACCAGGGCAGGGCAACCTAGTTTGCTGGGTTGTGATGCTCTCTGTGGGAGTGGGGTCAGAAAGGGAACAATGGCACCTTCTCCACACTCTCTTGGATTTGTGTCCCCTCTGCTGCCTCCCACAAGCAAACTCGGCCACCCTGGCGCTGGTTCCCAGGTGGGCAGGCCTATGCATGCTCCAGGACCCTGTGGGGCTCCCCAATGACCTCTCTTGTGTTGCTGGGAGTCTCTCCTGGCACCTTTTCAATTGGTGGCTTTAGGCTTTATTTCCCATCGCTGGGGCCCTGGGCTGTGCAGTCCATCTCATTGCCTGTTCTTGCCTAGTTTATCTGCAGGCGAATGTGTGTCCGCTGTCGGCCAACTGCCCTGCGTTCTCTGCTTGTCTCCTTCCCACGTCTGGGGTCTGCAAGCTCCACACCACCTACACTCCCCTGTACTGCCGGGCTCTGGGAGACACTGCCTTTTCCTGCCGTGTTCCCTCTCCACCGACTGCTGACTCTGCCCCTCTTACTGGTCTGGTTGAATGGTTGTCGGACTTCCATAGTTCAATTTTCTGTGTTCTGGTTGTGTTATTGTTTGTAAATCTTTGTTGACCTTAATCTTGATTGTGCGAGGAGGCACAGTATTTCCACCTACCCCTCCATCTTGGCTGGAAGTCAATTTAAGGTTATTATTGATAGGTACTTATTTAATGCTATTTTTCCTTTGTACCTGTGTTCCTCTCTCTCTATTTCTTCTTCTTTGAGCAGTCTCCTTAGCATCTCTTGCAGTGCTGGTTTGGTGAAAATTTACTGCTTTAGCCGTTTTTTTTTTTTTGGCTGGGAAGCTATTTCACCTTCCATTTTAAATGAAAGCTTTGCTGGATAGAGTAGTTTTGGTTGTAGGTCCTTGCTTTTCACAACTTGACAGCTAGCCTGCTGTCAGTCTTAGACTCATCGCTGACCTATTTCTGAGAAGCCTTCTGGCAAGATCAAGTGAAGGGGACTCTTGGATCTTCAATGGGAGGTGACTTTCAGACTTCAAGAAAGATGGTGGTGTATACCTCTGCCCCCGAGCCACTTGTTTGAATCTGTGTGGGATTATTTCCCTGAATTTGGCAGGGTAAAGGCTCACTAGGCTAGTGGGTGGGGCCTCCAGAGGCCAGACTTGGGGTCTGCTAGAAACCAGGAGTGTGTTTCTATGGCTTTCCTCTTATGGGGAAGCACCAATCTGGTTCATGGGAAAGTGTATAGAATGGCTGTGCCCTAAAGCCAGTCTCTGACATCCCCTGAGACAGCATATATTGCTGTCTCCTCAGCAGGGATTAAGATGAAGGATGTGACAAAATAAAGAAGAAAAGAGTCTTCTTCTTCAAGGATGCCTGGATGATCATGCTGCAGCTGCCTGTATTTCCCAAAGGATGGTATTTTGGATGGGAAGGGACTCTGGGTGCAGCCTAAGATTGAGCTGGCCTGGTGGAGGGTGGCAGGATTATTCTTCTTTGGGTGTTCTAGAGGGGATGAGCTCTGAGGCAGAAGCCTGTCATTCTTCCAAAATTGTGTAACATTTGTATCTTATGTTGTTTAATTTGTAAACTAACCTTATAGAATTAAGATAATTAAAAACTAACTGGGAGAATGATAGGGGAACTCAAGAGTTAAAGATTTTAGCATGAATTGATAAGCTTAAGTGATTAAAGCTGTAATTAAAGAGTTAAAGATTTTAGCCTTAAAGGATAGGCTTAAATGATTAATGCATGTGGAAAGCTGTTATTCCCAAATCATGTAGCTTTTGAATAAAGACTCCTTTCCTTTACCACCAACACCCCCCAAAAATAAAAACAGAAAAAACAAACAAACAAACCAAAACCAAACCAAACAAACAAACACACCAAAAGAGATATGGTCATGGAGTGGGGGTGGGGTGGGGTGGGGTAGGCAATCAGGATTCCAGAGGGTGAGGTGAGCAGTTTCTCACAGGGTGCCCGAAACTTAGTTGCCAGTCCAGGGAGCCTACACCATGAAAACAAAACAATAATTAGTAACCATTTTTTAATTTTGAAAAAACCATGGATCAGGGAGAAGATAGGAGACTGATATTTATCATCTCCTTTCCATGATTATCATTTATGTTTTTAATTCTCTGATCTAGATTGGTACATAGTTGAGAAAAAGGTCTGTTTTAGCTGTCCTCTATAAAATCATGTGTGGTATAGAAAATTATTGATAAAGTCCTTGGAATAAATTTTGGCTTATCTAAGCCAATTATGAGAGAACACTTCACTCAGTTTTTAAATTTGGAATCTCTTGGTACATTACTTTACAAATTACACAAGTATTTTGCAAACTGATTTAGAGATTCAAATGACATGTTTTACCCAGCTATATAATTTTTTTTACAGTACTCCTTGAAAGTTCCACTAGTTATTCTATGAAATAAGTGCAATTTGTCATTTACCCCTATTTGCAATAGGAGATATAAAATTAAAATCCAAAACTGAACCATAATTCAGAAAGACAGCAAAGGATCTTGTGAACTGAAAAATACAGAGGACAATAGACAGTGATAATTCACAAGTAGTTTCTGTAGACCTCAATTTTAGGTACAAATATACTTACTCATTAGCTTAAAGAACAGATAAAATAACACCAGCCATTACAATACATATGAGGAATATGTAAAGGTTTAATTTTTTTTCAAAAACTGTGGAACTTTAAGGCAATGATGAAACCAGTGGTAAAGAAGGTACTTGACTCTAAGAAAGAAATGGATTACTAAACTATAGGATCAATCTAATAGTATAATTAATCTAATTAGTATGAGATAGTGTTACCATAGACAGACACAGTTGGAGCACTGGGGTTTCTCCCCTATTATAGGGCCAACATAGTACTAGGAGGTGAGGGGGAGGTTCTTACACTGAGTGAGATGGAAGCTAGAAAGATGAATGGGTGGGACTGGGGTGTGCAGAAAGCTAGAAGGTAATTGGGAAGGACCCTAGGTGCCAAAAGCTAGGAAGAAAATTGGATAGGAAAACAGCCCTCCCCTCCCTATCCCTTTAAGAGCCTTTGGTTTGAGCAGGCAGGGGAGATGGTCTTTGAGATGGGAGTCTACCGTGCTCCCAGGTGGTGGGGCGCCTGACTAAAACCTCTTTCCTTTTGTACCAGCATCTGTCTCACCAGTTTGGCTTTCATTGCAGCAGGCAGCTGAACTTCCATTTGTTTGGTTACAATAATATTGCAGAAGAAGAAAAAGTAGGTATATACAGTAGAACTTTGGTTAAAATACTACATTTGGGGGACTGGGCAAAAAAGTTGAAGGGATTAAGCAGTACAAACTGATAGTTACAGGGTAGTCACAGAGATGTAGATCGCAGCATAGGGAATTCAGTCATGAATACTGTGATGACTATGTGTGGGGCCAGGTGGGTACTTGAAGCTGCAGGGGCACCACTCTGTAAAGTACATGATTTTCTAACCATTTCCTGTACATCTAAAACTAATACAGAATGATATTGAATATAAGCTGTAACTGGAAAAAAAGTTAAAAGAATATAGGTTATATTTATACCAGAATTTTGAACATAGTGACCAACAGATCTTTCATTCAAACATTAAGACATACAAAAGGAAGTTTTAAAGGAAAGGATTAGTTCAATAATGCATGGTGGCACCTTATAAGAATTTGAAAATAACAAGTCTCAGAACCGTATGTTCAATGGCTCTGGTAAGTACAGTGGTCTAAAAATTTTTAAATGCAATATTTCAAATGATTGTTTATTAACATCATGATAAAGGAAGAAAGAACATTTAAATCATAGCTTTCAAAAATTGAATCTCTGTCTCTTTTATTCTGATTTGTCCTCTGTGAAGAAGAGAAAGTATTGTACTGGATTGGCCAAAAAGTCCACATGGTTTTTTCCCATATAAAAGACACGTTTTTCATTTTCACTAATAACTTCATTGAGTTGGATATTTGGAGAATGTTGGCTATGGTATACTGTTGATTGCTCTCAATTACTGCCTCAATTTGATTGCTATCAACTTCAACTGATCTACCTGACCATGGAGCATAGTAGCGCAGCAAGAAATCTCCAGTATGAAACTTCCCAAACCTTCTCCATACACTGCAAAAATCTTTTTTGTTGTTGTTTCAGTTGCATTTTTAGCTTTTTTGAAATAATAAAGCATAAGCCAAAAAAGTTGCATATTTTCTTCCATTTTCAATATTAAAATGGCCACACAAAAACTCACCAGTTTTGATAAGTTTTTTAAATGCACTCTTATATGACAGCTCTCAAAATGCAATTTAACAAACATTTTTTGAATGAAGTTAAAGACAACTGAGTGTTACTAGGGCAATCATACAGAAAAAAACAAATGGAACTTTTGGCCAACCCAATATATGTATTCCTGTTAATTGAGTCTTTTGACTTTAACTTTCAGGAGTCTGTAATGGAAATAACGGTTTTTGTCTGTTTTCTAAATACTAAATCTGGTCTTTCTAGTAATAAGGCCTCTCCCAAACCCTGCTCTGACACACATTAAGAAGCACTGATTTAAAGTGGTGTTCAAACATGGCACTGGGTGGAGCTAAATAGAAATGTTTACTAAAGTGAATTGTTGAACTTAATTGAACTCAATCACAGATCACCAAATGCAGAATAAACTGTCATTATTTTCATCTAGACAAATTTAAATGTTTTTTAATAATATTTGATCTCTTGCAATGTGAAAGAATATAAGAGAACCCATTTATTGCATTTTAGCAGACTCTAGTAATGATACAGTGCAAAATTTTAAATGCTTAAATATTTAATAAGCAAACCTGTTGTTGAAATTGCTGCTCTAATAATAGGTTATTTTTCTTTCATATTTTAAAAACAGGTCTCTTTCAACCATCCCATCCTTATGATGTTAATTCAAACTACAGGATAAACCAGAAGGCCTTGAAGTGTAGTCCTATTTGTCCCCAAGACTTTGCTGGTCCCTGAGGTACATTCTGAAGTTCTTGAAGTTAAAATTATTTTTATATTAGTACTAAGATTCTACTTGCCTTTTTTATCATTGACATTTGCACTGATGGCGCAAAAGCAACAGTGGGTAAAAGTGCTAGTCCCTAGAACAAATCATAACAGCGACACCAAACTATACTAGTAGTTATTGTCTTTATTGCACAGTCATAGTTTTAAAAAAAGCCAGTTTCACTTAAGAATTCCCATGACAAACTAGTAAAAATGATTACTTTCAGTAAACCTTTTCTCTTGATTACATGCCTTTTTTAATAGTCTGTGTGGGGAAGTAGGAAGCACACAGGACACACTTGTGTTCTGTGCAGAAGTTGGAGGATCTGCTCAGGGAAAAGCAGTTAGGAGCTAAGCTGGCCGGCCATTTTCCATGGAGCACCAGAAGGCTTCATAGACAAACTATGGCTATTGAGATCTAGGTATTTGAGGCATTTTCTTGAAGAAAAAAGTGAGCCATTTTCTTTGATGGAAATAATTGACAGTATTTGATGATAATGAAAATTTCAGCTTTTAAGTGAAACTTAAAGTTTTGGAAACTTGTTTCTGTCACAATAAGTTTGATAGCTTCCCAATTTCCTGAGACCAATGAGGATATGTTTGTGATTTTACAATTAACATATAATGATATATGTCAACACTTGGAAGATTTGTGTAACTCAGTGGACCAATATTTTCCAAATGACTGATGCGTAATGTTACAAAATCATAACTGGGTAAAAAATCCATTCAAGGACAACATTGACTGTCATTTTAATGTAACAGTACAAAAAGTTCATTTTTAATGCTTTAGATTCGACATTGCCAACTTTTAAGAAATTACAGGTATCCAAAAAGAAGAAATATTTATTTAATTTTACTTTTTTTTTACAGAATCTTAGCATTTTTATTTGTAGAAAAAATAAGCAAATTTCCATCCCTGTCAAGGTGTCACAAGATATTAGGTAATAAAAGCAAAAATAGCCCTGGCTGGTGTAGCTCAGTGGATTGAGCATGGACCTTCAAACCAAAGGATCACGGTTCAATTCTCAGTTGGGGCACATGCCTGGGTTGCAGGCCAGTTCCCAGCAGGGGATGCATGAGAGGCAACCACCATACACTGATATTTCTCTCCTCTCCTTCCCTTCTCCTCTAAAGATAAATAAATAAAATATTTTTAAAAAAGCAAAAATGCAAATCCTAAAGTCATTTACTGCTTTTCTCCTAATTCCATATAAAAAAAAATAACAATGAAAAAGCATCTTCAGGTTTTGAAGACTCTCTTAATAATACCCAGGTGCAAGAAAGCCGTAGATTTCTCTCACCTCATTTATTAATTTAATATTCTAAAGAAGTCTTTCTTTCAGAGAAAACTGAACTGACTGATCAATTACAGGATTTAATAACATAATTCCACTTCACCTACTGTAAGTTCAGTATGTTTCATCTAAAACCATCCTTGAGAAACAGTATTACTCTCATGTATACAGTACAGTAGTAGCTAGTCTAGTATTTTGGAAACATCACCATGAGTGCCTTCCCTAGTTGTTTCCTCTGTGATAGTCTGAAATAATATTATTGTTTTTCATCAATGATATATTTTAGTAAATAAATACAGTGCAAAAACTAATCAAAAAGTCCCTGTATAAATAAAATATCTAGTCTTTTGTATATCAAATTATAACCTGGAAGGTGAAGAATGCACATTGTTTTCAAATACGCAAACTATGTGCTAAAGTAAAAGATTTAAAATGTCCTTTAATTCAAAGGTCTTTTGCTGCTGTCAGTGGGAATTGCACCAGGAAACGATCCTCCATGCTGAATGTCGTTCCTGCTCATTTCAAGTTAGGGAGTTACTTTTTACCTGCATCTTCTTTACAACTGGCATTGCACTGTGGCACAGATTAGTGGAAGACGGTGGTGAATTGCTCCCAACTTCTGTCACAGTCTTATACAGTAATACTCAAATTTGCAGCCAAAACACGTCCACAGGTCGATTCTGGAGTGGGCATCTTCTGCACATCCTCAAGCTTTCCCCAAAATCCCAGGACTTGGATGTCTTTAAGTTTACACGTTGGACACGTGTGGTGATCAAAAAGCCATGGGTCAATGCATACTCTATGAAAAATACGCTTGCATGGCAGAATTCTGACAACATCTTTGACTTTAAATGTTTTAATACACACTGCACAATTCTCAACATCGACATTGATTCCCTTTTCTCCACATTCTGTAGTATGAAGTGGAAGCTGGCCAATAACTTTCTTTTTCCCCTATGCCTCTCACTTCCAAACTGTGAGACAGTACATAGGAAATGTTGTATATATAGCAAAACATTAGTGAAAAGGCTAAATTTTAAAATATTCTTCTCCCTTTTTTCAATCACATATCTGTGTGATGCTGGGTTTTCTTCATGTATTTTAACCAAAACAACATATCACAACAGATTGAATGCAGAAACAGACATGAGAATCCAGCTTGATCCCAGTAAGCTAAATATTTAAAATTAAAAAAAAATTAGCATCTAAAAATAATGAATAAATTTGTAAAAATCTTTTAAAAAAGAATCAACAAATCCATGTTTCTCTCTCAAATAAATAAAAATATATATTTATATTAACATGTATATATTAATGAGTCACATATATAATAAGTCACATGTATATATGACTTATGTGTCACCTTGGAGGGTGTTTTTAGATGAGATTAGTATTAATGAATTTTGAGTAAAGCAGACTGCCCTCCATAATGTGGGTGGGACTCAGTCAATCAGCTGAAGGTTTAAATAAAGCAAAAGGCCAGCCTCCCCAAACAAGATGGAATTCTCCTGCAGACTGCCTTCAGATTCTATATGTACCATCATCAACTCTTCTGGGCCTCCAGCCTGCCAGTGGACACTGCAGATTTGGGGCTGGCCAGTTTTCCTAATCATGTGAGCCTGTTCCTCATAGTAAATTTCTTTCCATCTATATACACATCCTATTGGTCTTGTTTCTCTGGAGAATGCTGACTAATCCAATGTGCAATGGATTTATTATTTTTAAAATAAATATTTTAAACACTTTTACTTTTAATTACTAATATAGTAAATATCTATAGTATTTAATCCATATAAACAAGATCTTTTTAGGGTTCTCAGTAATTTTTAAGAGTGTAAAAGGGCCCTGAAACCAAAAAGTTTGAGAACCACTGGTAAACTATATTTAAAATAATACGGTATTTGTTATTTTATTTTTTAAAATATTTTATTTATTAATTCTTTTAGCGAGAAGGGAAGGGAAGGAGAAAGAGAGGGAGAGAAACATCAATGTGTTTCTCTCACATGTCCCCAACCTGGGCGGGGGACCTGGCCCACAGCCCAGGCATGTGCCCTGACTGGGAGTCAAGCTGGTGATCCTTTGGTTTGCAGGCCTGCACTCAATCCACTGAGCTATACCAGCCAGGGCTGGTATTTTTTTGAAGAGTTAGTAATTTTGGTTACTTTTACTCTCTAAAACTAGCTCTCCTTCAATTAATCTGAATTCAGGAGGTTTTATTTCATTTTTAAAAAATCCAGAGACCACAGCTTAGCCAATAATTACCACAGTTAGTATTTATTTTATTCTATTCTGCACTAAGGATAGTCTATTTTATTTTATTCTTTTAAATATTTTATTTATTTATCTTTAGAGGGGAAGGGAAGGAGAGAGGGAGAGAAATATTAATGTATGGTTGCCTCTCATGCATCCCCTTCTGGGAACTGGCCCACAACCCAGGCATGTACATGACCCTGACTGGGAATTGAACCATGATCCTTTGGTTCACAGGCCCGTGCTGAATCCACTGAGTTACACCAGCCAGGGCTAAGGGTAGTCAATTTTAGATAAATATATAATATTCTAATATTATTTATTTTTTCTCTGAAAGGTTAATTTCAAGAGCTATTAAAATAATGAAAACAACACCTTTAAACTACAGTTATACTCAACTCTCTGCCAAGGGACCTGAATACTACTTTTTTAATTTTTGTTTCTTCTATTACCATTGTCCCAGAGACCCAAATACTATTGACAGTAAATTTAACTCCCTGTGTGCAGAATGCCCTTGTAGGCATTTCTTTACAATAGGATCTTTACAATAGTGATTTTCGAATGGGCAGGCATGGGAGGGTAGCATTTACCTACCCTCCTTGAGGGGAGCCTCAGAATCAGAGGTGGGCGAAACTGGGGAAGGTTTTCCCATCTCTAGCAGAGATATTTACTGCCCTTCTCTTACAGCTTCACTGCTAGTGTGAAGGACTGTTTCTCAGGAGTAACAATGCAAATAAAAATGACTGAGAATCACTACTCTATAATTTTATATTCTACTATGGCAGTAGTTTAAAATAATAGGTAAGTATAACTTGAAAGACTATCAGAACATAAATAGGAACAATAAAAACTTTTGGGAGTTTATGATTTTTTATTTTTAAATATTTTATTTATTTATTTTTAGAGAGAAAAGAAGGGAGGGAAAAAGGGAGAGAAACACCACCATGTGGTTGCCTCTCACACATGCCCTAGTGGAGACCCCGCCTGCAACCCAGGCATGTGCTCAACCAGAAATCAAACTGGCAACCCCTTGGCCCACAGGCTGGCACTCAATTCACTGAGGCACACCAGCCTGGGCAGGGAGTTTGTGCTTACACTGAGGATTTATCATGGCCTTGCTGCTCTAATAATGCTAAAGCAAAACTGTTATATTTTAATTCAATGTTTAATAAAATGAATTATTTCAATGTCACTTGTTATACTTAGAGTTCCATTATTTCTCTATTCTGTGAATAATACAGTTGTCCAGATTTAAGTGGTAAAAAAATCTCAAATTTTGTTGTAAATCATTATTGTATGCAATGAACTACACCTTTTTTTCTCCATACCTCTTTGCAATGTAACATTGTTGCTCTTCCTGTCCAGAAATGGAGTTTTACCACCTTCTTGAATCAGACCTTGCTTTATGACTAGCTTTCACTAATAGAATGCCATAGATGTTATTTTGTATATTTTGGACTCTAGACTTTAGGCCTAGGCTTCCACTCTTATAGTTTTGGAACACTAAGACCACCATGCTGTGAAAAGGCCCTGTGTATACTGCTGAGAATGTCAGCCTTCGTTGGGTGGCTCACTTGGTTGGAATGTCATCCCTTGCATCAAAAGGTTGTGTGTTCAATCCCTGGTCAGGGTGCATGAGGAAGGTGATCAATCAGCGATTCTCTCTGTCTCCCTTCCTCTCTCTCTCAAATCAATAAAAACATATTCTTGAGTGAATATTAAAAAAAGAAAGACTGAGAAGTCATGTGAACTGAAGCTTCCCAGCCAATGGCCAGCACCAACTGCTCGACGTGTGAGGTCATCTTGGATCCTCCAACTCCAGTCCAGCTGTCAGGTGACTGTACCTGTATTAATGATCCCAGGTCAAGCCATCAGAACACCAGATTGCCAAACCAAAGAATTGTGATACTAAAGTTTTCATTTTCAGCTATGAAGTTTTGAGGTAGTTTGTCACACAGCACAGGCTACCTGAAACAGAACTATCTCAAAGTATTTGTGTATGGAGTTTAGACTGGTGGGTATGGGTAACTGGGTATCAACTTTTGAGGATATTATAATCAAATGGAGGGATATTATGTTTATTACATCCTAATAAAGTCTCAGATAAAATTTATTGTTTGTAAATGTAGGATGAGGCAATGAAACATAAGGCAAATTTATTGGGTCAATCTATTAATTCATTAATTACTTCACTCTACAGATATTTACTGCACACATTCCAAACACCAAGCACTATTGTAGGAGCTGGGGCTAAAACGTCAATAAGACATACACTGCCCCTGCCTTCATATAGCTTATAGTCTGAGGAAGAAAGCAATTAAACAAGTGATTTTTAAAAGTTTAAGAAAGTGCAGATTTCTGCTAGCCAGACAAACTTAGAGCATTAGTGAAGGCTTTCCAGAGGTAGTGATCTTTAAGCTGATGGATGATGAATAGAAATTCATTCAGAAAGGGGATATAGGAAACTGTGGGGTGGGTCAGGAGAATATAAATATGTTCAAACAAAGGAAACAATATCTGTGAAGCCTCAAAGGTGAGAGAAAGCATGGTGCATTAAAACCACCACAAAAATGTCTGTGCAGTATATTGAAAAGCATTAAGAGATGAAGCTTAGGAGTAGGGCAGCAAAGTAAAGGAGTTGTTGAAACGGAGATGAAAAATGACAATATCACTTTTAGACAAAGTAATAGGGCAGCTGAGTACACAGGGATTTGACAGGAGCAAAAACTGAGCTGTTATCATAGTTCAGGTGAGAAAGAACTTAAGTTGGGAGAGTGATAATAGGGATGGAGAGACATGGGTGGATTTAAGATTTTTAGATGATAGAATCTCCAGACTTGACACATGGCTATATATTGGTAATAAAGAAGCAGGAGTTAAGGATTATTTTTAGACTTCTGGCTTAGGCAACTGAGAGATGGAAGAAGTCATTCATGGAAACTGGAAACACTGCAAAAACAGTAGGGAACTAACCATGAGTTCAAGGTACTTATAAGTTTACCAAGTGGAGTTGTCAAATGAGTAGCTAGATATAACTCAAAAGAGAAGTCTAGGCTGGAAATACAGATTTTGGAGTCATCAGCCATTGCTGGCAATTTAGGTCCTGGTGGAAGCTGGGAGTACACGAGGAGGATATGAACCAGCCCCGGGAAGTAATACTTCCCGAAAAATTTTTGTTTCGATCTTATCAGGTCAGATTAACATCAGTGAGGCTATTAAGAGACTTTATCAAATTAGGGTATAAGAAACTTCCAACAAATATTTAATACTAAGAGCACACTCTCATGATTTTAGTCATTTCTACATTATTGTCCACAATTTGGAGGAAGTAGAGATAGACACAAACACAGATTTTTGACAAACAGGGTCTGAAGAATTGCCATAGCTTTTACAGCAAATTAAGATTACGTAGTATGCGATGCCAGAGTAAAGTGGTTGCTGTTCAGATGACTTGGGGGTTGGCAACAGTTGGAAAAGCAAGATCAGGAGCCTTTGCTTCTACGTGGATAAAAATCAATTCTGCCAGGCGGCAGGACTTGGGGAACGGGTTCCACACGAACCTGTCATGGTGATGGGGCGGATATACAGTGGCCGAGATTGTTGTAAGAGTCACTAATAGTCAAAGGACTAAAAACAAGAGAACCTGAAAAAGTTACTTGGAAAAACACAGACAAGTTAAAGCAGCTTGCCACGAACCGGCAGCGAGGTGAGGTAACTAAGGTTAAGCCCAGTCTGTACTTCCGTCCATTTAAACACAAAGGAGAATTGGATTTCCGATCCGGTCCCCGGCCCCCACACAACGGAAGCACAACCTTTGACCTCTGCAGCATTTACGCATTCCTCCGCGCCGGAAGAGGGCGTTCGATCTCAAACCCGAGTGCTTCTTGCCCCTTAAGGAGAGCTCAGAGACCTCCGGGGTGTGTCGGTTGGTGTTGTCGGACGGCGTGGAACCTTCACAGACAAGAAGACAAGGAACACTGGGTTCCTGGGAAAGGGAGGAAGAAGGAAGGTTGTACAACGAGGCGTCGTGTTGCTGCGGAGGGATTCTATTCTTGGGGTGGCGGAGGGATTTGACAGTACGTCAACTTCCGGAGAGGTCCTAGTCCTGTGAGGAAAAGCCCCGGAGGAAACAATAACAAACGAAAGGAGGAAGCGATTTCGGGGTTTCTGTGTTGTTCAGTTTTTGCCCAAGAAGATGAGCTTCGGCCCTCGTCAGGGGACGTGAAAGAGTTCGGTGGGCTTTAGCCACCCCTCCTCCACCTGTTTGCCCCACGGGGGCCCTCAGGGTATTGCCATGGCGGGCGTGGGGTCCGGAGGCTACGCGTCGGAGTTCGTGCCACCGCCGGAATGCCCAGTTTTTGAGCCCAGCTGGGAGGAGTTCACCGACCCGCTCAGCTTTATCGGCCGCATCCGGCCTCTGGCAGAGAAAACCGGCATCTGCAAAATCCGACCGCCCAAGGTACCGGCGTCTGAGGAGAGGGAAGAGGAGAGTGGGGACTCGGTGTAGTTTTACTCTTCCAGTCCTCCTCTCTTTTTATATTTAGTTTCCTTTATTTCTCGATCACTAGGAGATATATTTTTTGGATACTTTTGCTTTGATTTCTTTTGCGGTCTTACGTACGCTTGTCCGAACGCAAGAGTGTTGTCCCTGGGGCCTTTCCCCTTTAGAACTTGGGGACTGACACTTTTCTTCTTGGATTATGGGCAAAGATAACAAAGGGCGTTAGGCCTTTCATTGACCGACAAAGTGTTCGAAGTATTATGGCATGACATGTCCTACACTCATGTACCATCCTCATTACGGTACGGTAGTAAAAACTGTCCTCCGTCAGCTATTTCTTTATCCAAGCCCTATTAATGCTTTATTTACTAAATATTTGCAGGCTTCATCTGAGGGCTAAGGTTTCTTAAACAGTAATCTGAGCTCTAGTTGTCCCCAAGGATGGAATCACCAAACAAGAACCCCAGACAGATTACTGCTGAAATGATAGTCTTCCCAGGGGAAGAGAAGGAGCAGCATTTATTTTTAAAATATAGAGGATTAGGAAGGATTTATAAATGATTGATGTGGAAGAAAACGTTGAGATCTTTTGGTATAAGGAACGGTGGATGAAAGATTTATGAATCGCAATTATTGCAAATAACTGGGTTTGTTTATAGGTTGATCAGCTCAGTCTTTAAGGAAAAAAAAAGCAAATACTGCCTTTCGTTTGGGGGAATTAGTGCCCCAAGACACCGAGTGAGTTGTTCAAGGTCAAAAGATTCTTAACCTATTAGACCACAGCTTCTCAAATGACGTTCCTGGTCCACCTGCACCAGGGTCAACCATATGCTTGTTAAAATGCAGATCCCTAGGCCCCATTCCCAGACTAGAATCAGTTTCTGTACGTGGGAGATCTAGAATTGGCTTTTCTAGCAAGTACTCGCAGATGATTCTTAATGCACATTAAAGTTTGTGAGCCACTGCCTTAGTGCTTCTTAAAAGGGACACCTTGCTTTATGTTTTGTCTACTAGTAATACAAATAAAACGTTGAGTACTGTTACTGGTATTGTGTTTTAAAAAGCATTTGCTCTCACTGAAGACTGCCATAGTGTGTGCACCACAGTGAATTAAGAGTTTAGTTGGGAGGAAAGAGGGAGGAGCTAATTTAGCACCTACAGATTATTTCAGTTAATATTCTTTGAAGCCTTACTAGGTAAATGAAGCCTCATTTTACAGAGGAGGCAAGTCTGGATAAGTTAAATAACTTATATCAAATGTATGATCTTGGGCAAATGGCAAAGTAGATTAAGAACCTAGATAGAAATGTTTGTTTCTAAAACCCTCACATGCTACTCCCATTATGCTTAATGATTTTGGTTAAGATTACAGACTATTGCCCTGGCTGGTGTGGCTCAGTGGATTGAGTGCCAGCCAGAGAACTGAAAGTTGTCCAGTTTGCTTCCCTGTGAGGGCCCATGCCTGGGTTGCGGGCCATGTCCCCAATTGGAGGTGTTTGAGGCAACCTATGTATCCCTTGTACTTAAGTGTTTCTCTTCTTCTTTCTCCCTCCCTTCTCCTCTCTCAAAATAAAAATAAAATAGATAATAGACTATAAATTGAAAGCAAAGCATTATCAGATAATTGCTATGATGAGTTATGATTATATGCACTGCCATCCTCCAGAAGCTTCTTTTAACTTTTCCTATCAAAATTAGCTAGTACTGATGAAACCTTAAGCATTGAAGTTTTTTGTAAACCATATTTTCATTTACTCTATTGACTTGATGAATTAGAAAGTCTCTTCAAGGTTCCTTTCGGTAAAAAAAGAAAAGTTTTTTATTACTTAAAAGAAGGTTGAAGTAATACACCTTCCCTTTTTATGTCACACTATTGAAAGTTTAATTTCAATTAATTATATTACAATATTGGTGGATTTCTTTAGTTTACAAGGTAGGATAAATATTTTTTATTACTCAGGTTTTTAAATAGGTCTACTATTACATATTTTGCCATGTTAATGTGCTCCCGTGTATAATGTACATCCACGGTTTTGGCCCAAGCTTACAAGGGGAAAAAATCGTTCATTTTAATTTTTTAATTTAATTATATATTTATTTATATTTAGGTACTTGTTTTTTGTATTATAAAAGAATTTTAGCATTTATTTTTGAACATATTATGGTATAAGAAATTTTATGTAATAAATAATTATAGAACACAGGAACAGATACAAAGTATTTCAGGTACTGCCCTTGTATAATGCATATCCTTATTTTTCTCTCAAAAATTCCGGGCAAAAAAGTGTGTATATACATGGTAAACTGTGGTATTTAGACCAAATTAAACTGTTTTCTAGAACCATGTTTGCAATATGCTATCTCATTTAGTTGTACTGCATCTGCAGTCTGGAAATTATCCTTGTTCTGTGGGTTTACCTCCTTTTTTTTTTAATATTTTGATTGCCAGAGCTGGGCTTCGAACAAAACATTTATGTCACATAGACTGTAAAGTGCTGTGTCATATTACACATGAATAAAAAAAAACATTATCCAATTATGTAAGTAGTTTAAAAAACTACTTTTTAATTGTACTCTTTGTTGTTTCTTTCAAATTTTGTTTTCTTTTTAATTTTCAAACTTGGATGTTTATTAGACATTGTATTGATAACGTTCACTGCATTCTACTTGATTAATTGGGCAAAGTGTAATTGAGGGATATAAAAATAGTACTTGTGGGATTTGAGGATTTATAGATAAAATAATTTTAATACTATTAGAGATAAATAATTGGAGATAAGCAATATTTTATATAAATGTTACTTTCTGTCTAGAATATAATAAAGAAGACTTGTTAGTTGTTTTCTTATCATCATGATTTGTGACAACTCAACGAATATAAATGAAGGGAAGGAATAATGCATAACTTGCTTATATACCAATATGCTATAAAAAAAATCTTTCCATTTAGGATTGGCAACCTCCATTTGCATGTGAAGTAAAAAGCTTTCGTTTCACACCCAGAGTCCAGCGCCTGAATGAACTTGAGGTGAGTGTTATATCATCATTGCTACTTCCTGATTCATTTTTTATGTCAGGGCTCTTGATAGAGAACTTTGAAAAGTTCATGTATCAGAGCTCAGAGTTAACATTAATTGGAAATGAATGGAAGGAAGTTTCTGATTTAAAAATAATTGTTTTAAGTAGTTATTACAGTGTTTCTACTTAACTGGAATTACGGGAAACTACTTCTAGCCATATTTTTCATACTTGAAATATCCAGCTTAGTTACCTTTAGAGACCTGGAACTCTTCAGTTGTATTTTCTTTCTTTCCTCTATGATTTACTTCTCCTCTTTATCCCTCCTCTGCCCAGCACCCCCCAACACTCCAGCATTTCCTCCCCTCTTAGTGCATGTCCATGGGTTGTTCATTAGTTCTTTGACTTCTCTGTTTCCCATACCATTCTTAACCTCCCCTTGTCTATTTTGTACCTACCAATTATGTTTCTTATTCCCTGTACCTTTCACCCCCCCATTCTCCTCCCCCCAAAAAAAACCCTTCATGTGATCTCCATTTCTTTGGTTCTGTTCCTGTTCTAGTTGTTTGCTTAGTTTTTATTTTTGTTTTTGTTTTTTAGATTCAATTGTTGATAGCCGTGAGTTTAGCACAACTTGTCATTTTACTGTTCATAGTTTGTGATGTTCTATTTCTTAGATAAGTTCCCTTTAACATTACATATAATAAGGGCTTGGTGATGATGAACTCCTTGAACTTGACCTTATCTGGGAAGCACTTTATCTGGCCTTCCATTCTAAATGATGGCTTTGCTGGATAGAGTCATTTTGGATGTAGGTCTTTGCCTTTCATGACTTGGAATACTTCTTTCCAGCCCCTTTTTTCCTGCAAGGTTTCTTTTGAGAAATCAGCTGATAGTCTTATGGACACTCCTTTGGAGGTAACTCCTTTCCTTTTGCTGCTCTTAAGATTCCCTCTTTATCTTTAATCTTGGGTAACTTAATGATGTGCCTTGGCATGTTCCTCTGTGGGTCCAATTTCATTGGAACTCTCTGGGCTTCCTGAACTTCCTGGAAGTCTATTTCCTTCACCAGATTGGGAAAGTTTTCCTTTATTGTTTGTTCCAGTAAGTTTTCAACTTCTTGATCTTGTTCTTCTTCTGGCACCCCTATGATTCTGATGTTAGAGTGCTTAAAGTTATCCCAGAGGTTCCTAAGCCTCCTTATTTTTTTGAATTCGTGTTTGTTCATTCTGTTCTGGTTGACTGTTTATTTCTGCCTTTTGTTCCAAATCATTGATTTGAGTCCTGGTTTCCTTCCCTTCACTGTTGGTTCCCTGTATGTTTTCCTTTATTTCACTTTGGGTATTTTTCATTTGTTCCTTCATGTTCCAACTGATGTCAGTCAGTTCTGTGAGCATCCTGATTATCAGTGTTTTGAACTCTGCATCAGATAGGTTAGCTGTCTCGTTGTCACTCAGCTCTTTTTCTGGAGTTTTGATTTGTTCTTTCATTTGGGCAGTATTTCATTGTCTTGGTGCACCTGTTATGTTGTAAGGGGCAGAGCCTTAGGTATTCATGAGGGTGGTGCAACCCTCTTTGCTGTGCTGTCTGTGGGGGAGGGGTCAGAGAGGGAATAGTGCTGCTGTCTTGGTCTGTTCTAGCCTCACTTTCCAGCGAACTCTCTGGTGTGTGACTAGGAATTTCTCCTGTTGTGGCAATCCCCACAGTAGTTTATAGCCAGCTTTGAGTATTTAGTTTCCTGTTCGGCCAGCCCTGCCTTGCCTGAGTGTTCTACCCCCTTGTTGCATGCTTTCTGCATTGTTGCCTTTTTTCCATCTCCACTCCTCCTACCAGTTGGGTGAATGTTTAACTTCTTGGTTGTTGGAGTTCCATGCAGTTTGATTTTCTAGCACTTCTGATTGTTTATTGTTTTTAGATTGGTTGCTGTTGCTCTTTTGGTTGTGTGAGGAAGTAAAAGGTTTTTACTTATGCCTCCATCTTGGCAGGAACTGGATAACCTTGTCTGTTGTCTTGCCCTGTACTTTCTTTAATAGTTACTATTTTGGTAAAATTTTTTGTTGATGTTGGAAGAATGTCTCCTATGGTCTTTGGAAAATAGTTTATTAAATTCTATCAAAAAAATCTAGTTTTCAGAGTTTTCTTAGGGGGAGATAGGTTTAACAACTTTTCAGGAAAACAAATTTTTAATTAAAATCTTAAGTTAATCTGATTTATTAAGAGTTCCCTGGACTTCCAGCCAAGATAGAGGCATAGGTGTAAATACTGTGCTTCCTTGCACAACCATAATTAAGGACAACAAAGATTTAGAAACGAAAACACAACCAGAAGAGACAGAAAATTGAACTGTATGGAAGTCCGACAACCATTCAACCAGACCAGTAAGAGGGGCAGAGTCGGTGGCCAGCAGAAAAGGGTCAAGGCAGGAAAAGGTGGTGGCTGCCAGACCCAGGAGTGCAGGCAGTGCGGGGCTGACTGCAGTCATACATTCACTCACAGATAAACTAGGCAAAAACAGGCAGCAAGACAGACCATGCAACCCAGGGCCCCAGCAACAAGAAATAAAGCTACTCACACCACCTGTTGAAAACACCTGTGAGGGGTTGAGGCGGTGGGAGAAAGTCCCAGCCTCACAGGAGAATTTGCTGGACAGACCGACAGGGTCTTAGAACGTACAAGCCCACCTACCTGAGAATCGGCACCAGAAGGGCCCAATTTGCTTGTGGGAAGTGGGGGAAGTGACTGAAATCTGGCAGAGGGCAGAGCAAGTGCCATTGTTCCCCCATGGACCCCTCCCCCACATGGAGTGTCACAACACAGTGACCTGGATTACCCTGCCCTGGTGATCACCTACGGCTCTGCCCCTCACTACATAACAGGTGCACCAAGACAATGAAA
>PVKM010023568.1:0-21065 GCA_004027735.1 Carollia perspicillata | reverse complement strand
TGGTGCCCGTCTGCCACTTGGATGCCTTGGCTGGGCTCCACAGCCTGTTTATTCTGAAACATCTCTCCCATCACCCCTGCCTTGCTTCTGCAGCTGCTCCCATGGCCTTGGCCTAACAGCATGTAAATGTGCAGATTCCAGAGTGGACCACCTGAGTTCAAATCTTGACTCTTCTGCCTGCTTTCCAGGTGCGACTGCTGCTGCTTTACCGCTGCCAGCTCTCTAATATTCCTCTTTCTTCTTAAGATTCATTAAAACACCCAAACACAATGTTATCCCCACTTCCTGGGAGCATCTAGGTAACCCACAGACAAGTCCTGCTTTCCAAGCCCTCCCCCAAATCACCTACCATGAAACCAAATTCTTCCTAAGTCCTTTCTAAAACCTTACGGAGACACCCACATCGCCCCATGCTGTGAACGCTCCCTCTCGGCAATGAGTAATGCACCCAGCTTGTCCAACAACAGGTGTCCTGGTGGTCTTCAGCTGGGGTGTGTTGACACGGTCGTGGGTTTTGAAATTTGCATGCCCTGCTTCGACATCCTGGCTCTACCACTTACCGCTCTGTGACCTCTCAGGTATCTAAACCTCTGTCTGTCTCAGTTTCCTCATGTGCAAAATGAAGATAATTATAGCATCTTTTCATCAAATTCTTAGGAGTATCAACATGTAAAGAGCTTGTTACAGTGCCTGACATATAAGTTGTCAATCAATATTTGCTATTATTATTGGCTCAGTAATAGTATAACCTTCTTCGTCTAATGAACATATTAACTCTAAGATTTGCATTTGCTTTTGCCATTAGAAATGAGTGGCATTATCCTTGATTTTTTCGCCATAGTTCTTGGCAAACCACATACACTTGAGTTCCAGTGTATGCGTGAGAGTGTGCACATGCTCTCATCTGATGAGAGGAGGGGCCAACATTCACTGAGCATTACATACCAGACACTTTGCTGGGACTGTTTAGTTTTTTGTAATGCATTAAGCTAAGGAGATTTTTCTGAAACATTTTTTAAGGCTATATGCAAAATTCCTAGCAGAACTGCAAATAATTTTGCTGGAAAAGGGGGCCATTCAGTCATCCTGAAAAATTTGATCCTGATTTAAGTCTGAAGCAAGGATTTAGATTTAATTTTCCTGCTAGGGGTTGGTATATTCTCTGCCCTCAGTTTCTTTTTTTTCTAAGACATGTGTTTTAGAGTCTGCAAAAACAAAGTCAACTCACATGAGAATGTAAATCAAGTTAGGGTATGAAATCACATCTGCTACCTACTGACTCCATCAAAGTTTGACAGCAGAGTTTAGGTTGCAACAAGCTTCAAGATACCCGAGAAGACCTTTCGTTTTGGAGTCTGAAATGATTAAATGATTAAAATTGCTGTTTAATAATTAAACGTGCCATCTGTGTAAGGCAGAGTGTGACCTTTCACCCTGGGTCTCTCGGGCCGGTCTAGGATTTCTGCAGTTGGCACATATGGTATCGGAAATCCATTGCTATTCTTTCTTTGAAATATTAGAGGAGGGGACTTAGAACAGCTGTTTTTGTGCTGCCAGATTTCATTGAAATATGAGTTTTAAAAGCCCTTGGCTGTCATTTTGAGTTAGCTTACCTTAATCAAAAATTTCACCATGATACAATTCACCTGATGCCTGAAACTCAATATAGTGGAACTTTTGCTGAACAATGCACTTAACAGCAGTGACCGACCAGAATGTACATTTTCCATTGAAACTGACCTTTTCTTGTTTTATGAGCCTTCAAAAGTGTCCAGTAGGTTACGAACATTCTTTCTCTATAACAACAAAATATCAATAAGATGATCTCCACTGTACTCCTTTCCTGCATCGGGCACATAAAAGGGAATATGAGTTTGGAGAACTGTGTGTTCCACTTCCGCAGTACTGCTGAAAAACTGATGCACCTGGTCGTTAAGACAGCCGGAGTGACTAGAGAGATGAATACACTTACATGTTTGTCTTAAATGTTCTGTCAGACAACTTCCACAGCTCAGAAGTTGACAGGTCCATCCGTAAAAAGGAATATCTACCACCACACACACAATTTCTCTGTGTTTGGGGGCACGGGGCGTTGACCTGAATGTGCTCACTAATTCCTCTGCAGTGTCCCGGGGACTTTTCCCTTGCTTGTCTTCAGTGGGCTGTCTGGGCACTGAACGCAGCTGTGAGACTACGTTCAATGCTCTAAACGTGGACTTCAGTGCTTCTCTTAGAGATAACCTCAATTCTCCACTTCCATCTAAAAGTGTGAACTTTTAAAGCCGGAAGTAAAGATAAGTGAGTTAGTCTTATTTTTAACACATACTGCAAATTTTATTTTGAAAAGCTAAACTGAAAAGGTACAGGGATTAAGAAAAACCCCTGCTATACAGACAACAGTACGGTGATCGGCAGAGGGAAAGAGGAGGGGGGACGTAGCAGAGGGCGAAGGGGCATAAGGGGTGGCGGAAGGAGGCTTGACTTGGGGCGGAGCGCACACACTGCAGTGTGCAGGTGACACAGTGTAGAACAGTACCCTTGAAGCCTATGTAATTTGACTAACCAGTGTCACCCCAATAAATTCAATAATTATAAAAATAAAATGAAAAATGTTAAAAAAAATAGCTACACCACGGGGGAGGCTCTCTTAGAATCTGTTATTTGAATTTGTCTTTCATATAAACTTACAGCTGGGAATCTGGGAGAATGATCCTGTTTGCTTTCTTGATGCCTTATTGCATTCAGGAGCCAGATAAAATTTGCTGGGCATTAAGAATAACATAAAATTGGGTACATTTTCCCTTTTTCCCCATCAAGATGTTAAGCCATGGAGACAGGTAACAACTATTCACTCATTCACTTAGATATTCAAAAAGTATTTATTTATGATTTCCTCCTGTAATGGGTGCTAGAATAGTTAAAACCATGAATGAAACATAAGAATTCAATCTTGGATTAGTATAGAGAACCAAATACATAAAATAAATATCCATAATACAGGTAATCTACACGTATATTTATAAATATATACAAATGTATATGTATATGTATGCACACACACAGATTAGTAGAGGAGAGGAAACTCAATTTGCGAAGGGAAGGTTGGTGGTTAATCACCAGCTATCCCTCCAAAATTCATTCTCTACCCTTCTCTGCCCTACTCTGACCCCTACGGAATGCATTGCCTGAGTTACTTTGCCTCTCTGGCTTTGGGAGGATAGGTATTAAGAGAAGAAAGAGGTCAGGGTATTTATTCCCCCTACTCCCTCAGCCAAATTATTTTTGCTCTGCCTTGTGGCCACAGCTTCTATGGGGCAGTCCCTCTCTAGTTCTCTGAACTTCAGCCTGTTGCTCCCACTTTGCCTCTTCAGTTCAGGGCTGGTAATAGCTTCCCTTTGTTATTACTGCTCCTGGGTGCTTCGCCATCCTTTGTTCTTGTTACTCCTGCCCACACCTCTGTACTTCGTCTCTTCAATTTACCCTCCAGCTGGGCCCTAAACTGACAGAGAGAGGGATGAGGAAGGTCAAGAAAGGTAATACGGAGCTTCCTTTACCTTCAGATGTTCAACGTATATACTTGGACGGAGCAGAACAAAGCGATTATCCAGACTAAAAACATGTCATTTTTGCTGCCACCAACAGATGGCATCAGCAGTCATGTCAGTCATTTAGGGTTGTGCATTGTTCTTTTCTTGAGTCTGTTGGGTGTTGTGATAAGTTACATTTATCCCGGGTTTCTCTGTTTCAATTATTCACGTGCCCAGGAAAAGCGCAGTATCTGTAGGGTTCAGCGCCATCCACAGTTTCAGGCATGCGCGGGATCTTGCAATGTGTTTTCCTTGGATAAGGGGAGACCATCGTACTGTGATTTGTAATAAACATATAGGTGGTCTTCATGCCTGTTTCAGAAAACTTTAAGTTTTCTTTTGTTGTGTTAATGAGGTGACTTCCGTTGAAGCCTTAAACCCCAACGAGATTGTTTTGGAGATAGGGCCTTTTGGGGGGCAATTCAGGTTAAAGAGATCATAAGGGTAGGGCCCTAATCCAGTGAGACTGGTGTCTTTATGGGAAGGGGAAGACACCAGCAGTGTGTACCGCAGAGGAAAGGCAGGTCAGTGGGAAGGGGGCTGTCTATAAACCATGGAAAGGGGCCTCAGGAGAAACCAACCCCGCTGGCACCTGAACTCGGACTTCCAGCCTCCAGAACTGTGAGAAAAAGAGTTCTGTTGTGTAGGCCACCAGCCTGTGGTATTATGTTATTATGCAGACATATGCACTAACCAATGGACAATGATCCACAAAGACTAGGACAAGTGATTGAGACAATGAAAGAAAACATTTGTGTGTGTGGCTAAAGGATAATAATACATATCAAATGCCTGTTATAATAGGAGAGGGCTAGGAGTTTGTTCTAAAACTTGAAATGAGGAGTGACTTTGAGGCTGTTCTCACAGGTGACTGGATGGATATTGGTGTTACAGTCAAATTAGCAATACAGGAGGAAGTACAAGTTTGGTGGGGAATGTGACTCTGACTTTGGGCATGCTGAATTTAAGGTGTCTGAAGAACACTCAAGTAGAGATTTCTAGAAAGAAATTGAACTATGAGCCCAGAACTAAGATGACAAATGATTTTGGGGAATAGATTTAATTAAAGAGACAATTGGATGAAAATTAAAGTCAATGAATATAGACCACTCTTGGGAAGTTTTCTTCCAAGGGGAAAATAAGGTGGCATCTAGTTAAGGAGGCAGGGTTAGGACAAGGTTTGTATGTATTTTAAAAGACAGGACTCATAACAGTGTATTGATACTATTGAGAATGATGCAATAGAGTCTAAAAAACAAATGATGCTGAAGGCCGAAGAATAATAAGAGGAGGGTTGCTGGAGCCGTGCTGTTGAAAAGATGAGGAAGGTGGGATCCGGTCCTTGGGTCGGGTTTGCCTTTGAGTAGAAGTGTGAATAGCTCCTCTGCAGTGACAGGCAGGAAAGCAGAGAATGTGAGTGTAGGTGCTGTGGGGAGTGTGCGGCTGGGGACTAAGTCAGTGTCCTTCTGACTGTTTTTTTCTGGTAGTAAACAAGGTCATCATCTAAGAGTGCTTTGGGGGGCTGATGAACAGTGGCAGTTATTATTACGTGTGTGAGACTGCTGGTTCCAAGTCAGCCAGAGGTGGGGCTACCTCTCTAGGCGAGATAGTACTTTTTTAAAAAAATCCTCACTGAGGGTATGTTCACTGATTTTAGAAACAGAAGGAGAAAGAGAGAGCAAAGAAAGAGAGAGAGACAGTAATGTGAGAGGGAAACATTGATGGGTTGCCTCCCACACACATGCTGACCAAGGATCAAAACTACCACCTAGGTACATGCCCTGACTGGGAATTGAACCCAGAACATTTTGGTATATGGGATGGTGCTCCACCCAGCTGAGCCATTCGGCCAGGGTGAGATGGCACTTTTGATAAAGAATGAAACATCACTCATGAGGTACCAAGAAACTGAGGTCAGTCCAAGGGTTTTCAGGCTTCATGAGTGGTACCGTCACTTTCCCAACCTTTGGGAAAGTAAATTTGAAGATCTAATTGGCTTTTTAAACAATTCATGAATCAAGCAGCAGTCGCATGTAGTAAGCAGAAGTGTGCCCCGAGAGGTATACAAAACAAAGTTTTTACAGGAAGGATGAGGCAAGGGAGCTGTTAACAAAAGAAAATAAAAGATTATTTTTAGATCAGGACAGATTGGGGGCCGCAGAGGGAACTGCAAAGGTTTCTATCATGCAGATTGCCTCTTCTTCCTATGGGGGGTGGAAAGGGCCGTGAGACAGATGACCTCATTGGTGTTGACCAGAACATTCCAGACTGGTTAATTAAGTGTATATTTCTGGGAAAGGCTGAAACAGCAATTAGGTCAGGTATTAAATCTAGGTTTGGTATCATGGGCTTTAGCACAAGTGACGCCATTTGGGCCTGTGGTTTTCTCTTTTGCTACTGTGACGCTCTGAGGGAATGTTCAGATCTCCACTATTCTGCTCCAGAAATTAAGGGTCTTCTGTACCAGACAGCTATCACAATCTACTGTTCTTAGTTTGGAACAATACAAAAACCTTTCCCTTTATTATTTATTGATTTGGATAGAGAGCTTTTGTTTGTTTTGTGTGTATATGTGTAATAAATCTATTAATACATATATGGAAATTGTACATAGATGGAAAGAGCAAGAGTGCAAGCTTGGTTTAAGAACAAAGGAGCTTTATGCATGGGATTTGTAGACTTACAGAGTCCCCTTCTTCATTGCAGATATTCAGATCAACTCCAGGAAGGAGCACCCGGACCTTGCTTAAGAACTACTAATGTAAACGTTGCCACCATTTTTCCTTCCTCTGACGAGTCTTGGTCTGTGGTTGTGAAGGAATGCTCAAGAGATAAAACACATAACTCCCACTGGCTTAAGCAAAGGGGGAATTATGAACTCAGAGTAGAACAATTTGACTCCAGGGATTATCTGATCCAGTGGCCAGATAGATCAGCAGGAACCTGTTTCTTCTGAAATGATGCAGTTCTCAGGCTGGCTATTCCCTTATTTGGTGCAGTCCTCTGAGAAGCAGATGCCAAGACAGGATTAGACAGGGTGGTGTTTGGGGTCTTCATGTATCAGTGTCAACGCAAGCTTGGTGTCCAAAAGTCCTCAACATGTTGGGTAGTCCTTTTTTCCCAGTGTACAGTCACCCTAGTAAATGGTTATGAGTCCCTTTGGGGAAGGACTGGGAGAATCATTGTAGTATATTTTTGAGGCAGTATTGTGGAGTCCCTTCTAAAATGTGGACATCTCTTCGGTCAGTGGGTTCTGGATTTGAAAATTGTCTGTAATTTGGGAACTGTGGAAGGGATCATGACTTTCCAGGGGGGCTATTGCCTCAGTCTCCTGCTCATCTATTCTTGTCCTTTCCTTGTGCATGTTGACCAGCACCTTGCTGACTGCCCCTCTGTTTTGCTCCACCATGGGTCAAACCCCCCACTGGCTGCCCCTCTGACTTTGGAGGCAGTTACAGCGATTGTGGCCTTCTGGCTTCTTGCACTTAAGTACCACTACCTGACCATTATTACTTTGGAGGCTCTATCATTCCAATTGGATATTACCAAGCCCAAATTCATGACTGCTTCTACCCCCAGTCTTGGCCTGCATTGGAGAGCCATCACTGAACTTCTTGGTGACACCAATATGCTTCTTCCCAACACGTTCCTGATGGCACGTAAATGTTCCTGGAGCTCTCTCACTGTCAGATCCTCAGTCTGCTGCTTAGCTTTGTCCATTCTTCCATTACAGGAGATAGGGGCTACCAAAGAGGTCCTCTGAATTTCACACTTAGTCTCTGACTGCTAGTGGCCCTCGTTTTCTCATTACCCCCATGCAGGAAATCAGTACAACTCTATAACCCACTAACTTTGTTATTATTATAGGTACTGCTCCCCTATTCTTTAATTGATTGAATTATTATACATGCCATGGCATGTTTCCACTAGTTCATCTTCCTAAATGGAAAACATTTCACCACCAGTGAAATTTTTAGCAATTCAACTGTCATCTTTTTTCAGGGGCTATCCATACTCCACAGACCACTCAAGATGGCATCTTCTTTACCCACTGCGTAGTAAACGTATGGGTCTCAAATCTTATCAAACTGCTTGTTTTCTGGGGAAAATTTCAGTGCCATTGTGTTCATTTTAGTCCTTGAAGAATTACTTTCCAAGATGAGATTATAAGAGGTTTATTGGGGAAACAATCGGGCAAGATAAAGAGGAGGAAGCTAGTGAAGATGAGGAGGAACTTCATGCAGCAATAAAGGCATCAAACACAATTGTAAAGGAGGAAAAAAGGTTTGTTTGGTAGCACTTAAGAGTATAGCCCAGTTCTGAGAAAGTTGCAGATTGATGGGCAATCCTTAAGCCAAAAATCTTCCATTGGAGGCATCCTGCCTTAGTACCCCTGCCATGTTTAGTCTTGGACAGGAGCAGCCTGTAGGAAGCATGGCCTTGGCACTAATATGATGGAAGAACCTGAAGGACAACAGCTGAGTCCATCAGTCAATTATGCTCTGAGCAGGGCATTTTCACTGTCATACTTTGCAGGGTCTCAAGATGGCTTTTAGCAGTTATGGGCATTAAATCTTTCCATATCAAATCAGAGAAAGATAAGCATCTTTGGCTCAGCATTCCTAGCAAAAGCCCTGAGACTGATTTGGATTGGACCAGTTTAGACCCTGTACCTACCTCTGATGCAGTCATAACAGCCAGGTAAATGCCATGTTCTGACTTGTTCAGGTCTAGTTTTCAGGCTCCACTCCCAGGGTAGTTGTTGGAGCCCCACTTAGTCTGTGAGAATTGAGAAGCAGTATAGGGCAGGTTCCCAGATAAAAATGCACATAAAGAACATACATATTTTTAACTTCTGGTCAAGATAGAAGCATAGGTAAATGTGGCTCACTTCCTCGCACAATCACATAAAAATTACAACTAAACTGTAGAACAACCATCAGTCAAAACCATCAGAAATCTAGCTGAATGGAAGTCTGACAACTATGGAACTAAAGAAACTACATCCATCCAGACTTCTGAATGGGCTGCTCCCACATCCCTGTGTGGTGGATAAAAATTCAGAAGGCAATATCTTGGGAATGAGTAGCCTCAGCCTCATACCAGGCCCCCCAGCCAAGGTTTCTAGTGCCGGAAAGATAAGTTTCTATAACTTCTGGCTGCAAAAACCAGTGGGTATTGAATTGATGGAACTGACTTCTGGAGTCCTAAGCAGTTCCTCTTAAAGAACCCCCACACAGACTTACCCAGACTCATGCCCTCTGAGCTTCAGCACTGGAGCAGCAACTTGAAAGGCACCAGTAGAATATACAGAGGAACTGAAGTGTCTGGCATCAAGGCAAGAGCTGGGGAACAGCTTTCCCCCAGACAGAAAGGTGGGCAGAGGCCATTGTTCCTTTTCTGAACCCTCCCCACACAGAGGCACAGAGCCATACGTAGGTTCCATATCTGAGACTCCATCAACTTGGTGTATACTTTTTGCCCCATCCTGAAGTTTCCCTGAGGCTCCACCCCACCCAACATATGTTAACAGTGGCTTTTTCCATATGAACGGCTGGTCTTGGCTCATGCTTCACAATTTCCTAAATTCTCTCAAACAAGCAACAGCTGGCCTTTGCAAGCCTACAGCCCCCATACCTCTTGCTAAGTGGCCCCAGGCCTTGCTTGCACTAGCAGCAGCCAGCCTAGCTTCATAGCTTGGCTTTACCTGGGAATCTCTAAGCCCAGCACAAGTAGCAGCCATCTGCAGATTACTTGATAGTTCATGCAGGATAGCCCCAGGTAAAACACAGGTGGGGGCTGACTGTGATCTGCACCATCTGAGAAACCCCAGAGCATGTGCACCCAGTAGAGAGCCACAGATCACATTGGAACACCGTCACCCTGCTCCTGCACAGGTGATCCTCCACAGAGAGTGGAGGTTGGTGTTCAGTGGTCACAGCTAGGCCTTGCAACTGATTGGCATGGGTAAATCCCTTCCATTTACCTTCCAACCAAGCAACCAAGACTAAACTACAAGAGGAGGGTGTACTCAGCCCACATGTAGGGCGCACCTCAAGTGCCCACCTTCAGGTGACATCAGAAGCTGTGCCACTGGACCCTACAGGACACTTACTACATTAGGCCATGCTAACCAAGACAGAGAGTCATAGCAGCTCTACCTAATACATAGAAACAAACACAGGGAGGCTACCAAAATGAGGAGACAAAGGAACATGGCCTGAACGAAAGAACACATCAAACCTCCAGAAAAAGAGCTAAACAAAAGGGAGATAAACAATCTATCATATGTAGAGCTCAAAACACTGGTTATAAGGATGCTCAAGGAACTTAGTGAGGACCTTAGCAGCACAAAAAACATCCAGTCACAAATGAAGGAGTCACTAATTGAAATAAAGAACAATTTCCAGGGAAACAACAATAGAGTGGATGAAGCTGAGAATCAAATCAATGGTTTGGAACATAAGGAAGCAAAAACTAATCAATCAGAACAACAAGAAGAAAAAGGTTCCAAAAAAAACGAGGATAGTGTAAGCAGCCTCTGGGATAATTTCAAGTGTTTCAACATTCCCATCATAGGGGTGCCAGCAGGAGAATAGAAAGAGCAAAAAATTGCAAATCTATTTGAAAAAAATAATGAAAGCAAACTTCCCTAATTGGTGAGGGAAATAGACATGTGAACTCCAGGAAGCAGAGTCCCAAACAAGATGGATGCAAACAAGCTGACTCCAAGACACATCATAATTAAAATGCCAAAGGTTAAAGATAAGGAAAGAATCATAAAAGCAGCAAAAGAAAAGCAGTTAATTACCTACACATGAGTTCCCATAAGACTGTCAGCTTATTTCTCAAAAGAAACTTTGGAGGTTAGAAGGGACCAGCAAGACATATTCAAAGTCATAAAAAGCAGGGACCTACAGCCAAGATTGCTCTACCCAGCAAAGCTATCATTTAGAAACAAAGGGCAGATAAGGATCTTTCCAGATAAGAAAAAAACTAAAGGAGTTCATTGCCACCAAACCATTATATGAAATATTAAAGGGATTTCTTTAAGAAAAAGAAGATCAAAACTATGAGCAGTAAAATGGCAATAAATACATATCTGTCAATGATTGAAACTAAAAAACAAACTAAGGACACAAGAAAAACAGAGACAGAATCATGGATACAGAGAGTGTTTTAATGGTTGCCAGATGGGAGGGGAGTGTGGGGGAATGGGTAAGAGGCGAGGGGATTAAAAAGTACAAATTAGTAGACACAGAACAGCCATGGGGATGTAAAGTACAGTATAGGAAACGGAGCAGCCAAAGAACTTACATGCTAGACCCATGGACATGAACAAAGTTGTGGGGACTGCCCTGAGGGAGTGGGGGTGCTGGGTGGAGGGTGGCAAAGGAGGGAAAATTGGGGCAACTGTTAATAGCTTAGTCAATGAAATATAATTAAACAACAAAACCGAAAAAAAGAATATATATATGCATGTATATATATTTAATATTAATGGCTGCTGCCAGTTTGTTTTCCAAGGACACTATAACAATTTGCCCTTCCACCAAAAGTCGTAATGGTATTTTTCCCTACGTCTTCACCAGCATTGTGTGCTAGCTTTGTTTCAAGATTTTTGCTGACCAGATGGGCACAAAGTGCTACTCATTTTTAGCATATTCATTGGCTACTTGGATTTGCATTTCTGTAGATGGCCTCTTCACACCCTTTTTCTGTTTTCCATTTTTGGGAGGGTTCTTTTCTTGCTGGTTTGTAAGAGCACTTTTTATACTACAGTTACTAACTCTTGTCTGCCCTGCAAACAGGGAAGAAAAGAGCAGTCTGGAACTATTCAGAGCCGTCCCTTTCTCCATCTTTATCTTCAGTACTAGGCCCATAGCCCTTAGGCTGCAGTCTAGAGCAATATGTCAGGAATGTCACGGGACAACTGCACTCTTCATTTTTGAAAAACAAAACAAGATAGGCCCTAGTCAAGGACATGTTTCCATTTCCTGACCCACCCACCCCCAGCCCCACGTTGGGGCAACATTGCTCAAATTTTAGTCATTCTGCAACCATCTGTACCATTTTACCATATCCCTTAAATCATGTATTACTATTTATAGTTCTGAAACTTTATATTGTTGCCACTATTTAATTATAACTACTAATTATATTCATAGCTATGAAAATAAAAAAATATCCATCTGTATACCACTTAAAATACACCATATTTTGGGAAATCGGTTAGAGCATGCCACAGGGCCACAGCCTAGTTAAGGACAAGATCAAGGATACATAGAGTTTCAGGACTTCACCACTTTACCGCACAACATCCTCACAGGGTGGGGGTCGGGGGAGGGTAGGTTCATTTACATCTGAGGAAAGGAGGGCAGAAAACTGCCATGCTTTACACACTTATTGAGTGGTGAAAATTACATGTCAGGCCTTTTTCCAAAAACAACAGTGGAGCAAGGATCCATCAAGTTCAGTGGATGAACAGTCACCGGTTGTACCCGGTGATCAGGGCCCTGGGAAGCCCGAGCCTTGTGCCGATGGGGACTGCATTATGAACATTCTGTGTTCTGGCTGGAACATTAGGAGTTCTAAGGTTCTGTGAATTACTCTGGGGTCCAAGGCTCGGAAGGAGCTGCCTCAGGACCCGCGGCTGCGAGGGATTATAGTCCTTAAGCAGGGCCCACCAGTGCACCCCAGTGCCAGGTGCCCCTCACGGTCCCACTGGCTGGGGGCTTGTGGAACCCAAGCCCCAGGAGCCATGTGCTCCCTGCGGGTTTGTGGCCAAATCCTCCTGCCCATTTTCCTCTCAGTCTTTCTCATTCAACTGTTTATCAGCTTCTCAGAGAATGGTTATCCCCAAGTGTCCAGACACAGGGGCAAGCTGAGACCAAAATCTACGGATGATGGTGAGTCCTCCTGAGCCAGAGGCTGGTGTCCCGGCACCACTGGTGTCCCAGCGCCACTGCCGCCCTACTAACTCTTGATCGTGCCAACCTGGTAGGCTGAGGTTTTCATCTGTAAAGCTGCTGTTCAGTGTTGGCGAGAAAACGTATTTAAAGGCTCCAGACAATTTGGGTAACATCCAGTTAAACTGAGCTTGAATGAATTTCCCTTACCTGAAAGGAAAACAGTGGGTTAAAATAGTTTTAAATTTGGGAAAGGAGGTCTGTCCCCTCACTTTTCCCACACTCTGTTCCGCACATAAGCTTTAGGCTGAGAATAATACACTGTTGGTTTTTGCCCTTATCAGACTTCACCCAGTGCCATAACCAGGCTGTGTTTTAAGTTCTTAGGTAACAAATTGCTTAATTTGGGTCTTATCTTAAGAAATAATTACTTTGGTGTAGAGACTGCCCTTGGTTCTCCTCTCCAGCTGAAGAAATTTTGCAGCATTCATAATCACACTGAGTTGAATTCATGGGCTTGGAAGTAAGGTTTTTAGAATCCTAAATTAATTGTATGGATAGAAGGGCAAAATTTGAATGACTTGGAAAAATGCCCTGTAAAGCCAAGATTGCCATTTTTACGACAGCTGTGAAATGGAATAATTAGTGCTGTCCAATTTCTGGAGTCTACAAGCATGTTAATATCTGTTACAGAATCCGTTTTCTTACTAAAACCAAACCCAAGCTCACAACTTTGAGAGCATGGGAGTGGGGAGAGACCCAGCTGGTTTCCTCTGGGGTCACCTTCCCCGTGGGTTTCTCTCTTGGTCACCCCCATATACACTCCAAAAGGAACAGTGATCTAGTACCATCCTGCCCTGTAGCCATCCCCTGTCCCCCTGCAGTGCCTAAAAACACAGGCCACATGTAGAAACACGTCCTTCCCTTTGTTCCCTAGCAAATTGGAGTCATACCGAATTTTTTTCAAAATATCTTATTAAAATGCTTGAGGAAGAACAAAAAGGGTGTAAACAAAGAAAGTCAAGAATAAAGGACACATGGACAAAAACAAGGCGGGGTGGAAATGGGAGGGAGGTGGGGAGGGCTTGGGGGGTGGGCTGGGATGAGGGTAAAAGGCAGAAAACTGTACTTGAACAATTAAAATAAAAAAAATAAAGTTAATGAGCCAAAAAAAAAAAAAAAAGGAGAGAGAGAGAGAAAGGAATCATAGATAACACAAACAGTTCTAGGGCTGACCAACCCTGGTCAGTGTTGCTGAGGAAACAGCTTCCTTTTGTGAGGGAAAAGCCTGGTTCAGCCAGTGTTAGCCTCCCCTGAGCCTTGCTCCCCAGGCTTGCATAAAACTTTCCAGCAAGGATATGATTTCTTAGACATGATTCCTTCACTTACCAAACTGAAAAAGGGATTCTAACCCCTCACTGAGCTCCCTACCTCCATCCCTGGTAGAGTTCTGAGTGGTAGGCCTTTCACATGGGCAACAGGACTTTGCAAATGACCCCAGATGGAGTGAGACCTCCCCCAAAGCAGGTTGTTTTGACCCCCAGGCCTTTAATTCATTTATACTTGAGAGCTTAGTGATGTCAAAATGCATGTGAGAGAGGAAAGAAGGTGCTAGTCAGAGAACAGAACATTGCAATTTGTGGCCAGAGCCATCTGGGCCAGAGCCATCTGGGATGATGGCAAAACCTAACTTCAGATCATAGAACTCATTTACTTAAAATAAGATGAAGAATCAAAGTTGTTCTGTATGGTACAGTTTCAGTTGATTTTTTACTTTTGATATATATTCATTTCACTTTTATAATTCCATAAAGATAGTTAACCAGGTCTATCTTAGTAAAGCCATGCTGAATAACGAAAGAATTATTTTTTTATTTTTATTTTTTTAAGAGAGAGAGAAACATCAATGTATGGCTGCCTCTCACATGGTCCCCACTGCCGCAACCCAGGCATGTGCCCTGACTGGGAATTGAACTGGTGACCCTTTGGTACACTGCACGCGCTCAATCCACTGATCTATACCAGCCTGGGCAACAAAAGAATTATTAAAAAAGGTTTTTAAAGTATGATGTTTTAAATATACAGTGATATTGTGCATTTTTTTCTTATTGATTTTTAGAAGCCATTTTTTTTAGAACTTACTCAGCTAATCAAAGTTGGATGGTGCCATTTCCTAATTTTCCAAGTAATAGGAGAAAATAAAGAGTTAAGATTTAAATAGCACCAATGGGAACGTTTTCTGGATACATGAAAATAATGAAGGAAAATGCTGGGGTGTGGATAAATGTGCTATGAAACAGGAACGACTAACTGAAATGAACATTTATATACTCTTGAGCAATAAACAGGCTTGTATTTACATTTTTGTACCAAATATTTTTTCTTGTAGGATGTTCATTAAAGAAAAATTGTCAAATGTGCACAGAAGATAGAAAAGTAAGTTAGTTATCTTTACTATGAAGATATTATCTTGGGGATGTTATAAAGTCACATAATTTACAGCTACAGTTCAAAAAGCATGCTAAACTGCGTTTTACACAATTTCTGTAATATGAATGACTAGTAGCAGTTAAGATGTATTTCCTCATTTCAAACCATTCTTCAAGGATCTAGAAATAAACAAGAAACAATTTAGTATGAACATGTGCTCCCTTCTAGAAAATTATGCTTCAAAAACAAAACAATTTTTTTGCATGGAAAAGATCATCGTGACCTTTGGGAAGAAATTTTTCTACGTCAAGGAAGAAGATAAGCCTTTTGAGATACAGTGAAAATTTTCCTGATACTCTACCTTCTGAAGACTAGAAAGGATGACATACTGTTCCTTCACCACAATGTACAATAGCTAACACCCCTTCTCTGATGATTAAGTGTCTGGCACCATTACTCTTCACTTCAGATTTGGAAGAAAGCAGAAAACCTGTAATGAGGTAAATGGTGTTACAGAGAGCTTGGCAGCAACCCCCCCAAAAACCATTCTGCTTTAACAAGTATTGGAGAACTGAAAATTAACACCAAAGACAGAGTGACACAAAATTAATTACTCATTAGAAAAGGGCACATTCTAGTCATTGCTATCTGTCATAATGATCTGGATAGACCACTCTGTGCCCCTACTTATCTTCATCTAGAACATTCCTCTGCTTCAATGGGGACCTGAGCTCAGGGCTCTTGGACTTCTCCACCCAACTCCTGCCATAGTCTTACATGTTTTCCATACTTGGCAATGGCCCTGACAGACTCAGTCCTGCCATGTATCCCGACTTCCTCAGCTCTGTGCATTAGGAAGTCACGTCCAAGGCCACGCCCTGTACTCTGCTTACCCACAATGGCTCCTGCGTTCTCATCCCCTCACACTGTGTGTACTTTTTGGCCTCAACAAGACAAGACCACTCTCTAGCTCTTTAATCCCTCATTTTTGAGGCCTTCTCGTATGAACTTTCTTTCTTGTGACTTCACACGGCTGTTCACTTGATGGACACCTTTCCTTGTTTGTTACAATGGAAATGTTCATGTATGAAAACAGTACAGTAAAACTTCGTACCCACCCAAGATCCATCTTAGCTAATCTTATTTCATATATGCCCTCTCCTCCAAAACGGATTGTTCTGAAGCAAAAATGATATACTGTATCATTTTATTTGCAAATATCTTTTTGTATGGAAAATAATACAGTGATTAATAATACAAGAATACAAGAATAAATTCAGTTTTGCATGCTCACAACTAGAAACTTATATTGCCCAGCAGTGTGTGTGTATACGGATATATAGAGAAAGACAGATATATAGATAGATATAGAGTGTACCAGCTCCTTTTCATCCCCCCAAATATTCCAGTTTGAATGATAACATGCTTATCCTTCTTAAGTACAAGGGAATCTTCGTCAGATTCTATTGTAAACATTTCCTAGTGATCCAATAGTATGTGACTGGCCTTCCTAGAGTTAGAAAACATTCTTACAGAAAGCAAATCCATAAAAAGCAACTAAGTTACAGTACTACCCCAATACACATTTCATTAACACAGCGTATGAAAAGCATTCTATTTTTGTTGATATTTCCTTTTCCCCTAGAAATAAAATCATGCTAGCTAAGAAACTTAGTGAACTTTCAGCTTTTGTTTTTGTTCAGAATCACTATGTCACTGTTGATTCCTTAAAGTGATAGATTTCAATTATGGTGTCACAATGATGAGACTTGTCATAAGTAATTTTTTTGTGTGCTAATGACAGTTGAAAGACTGAGTTTTGCAACTGACTTAAAAAAATGAATAGAGTACACATTCTCTCAATTAATCACATCTTTCTCACTCATGGCATCTTGATATGGATTATTGGTTCAGACAGAAAGGAATGAAGTTACAGCAAGCCCAGGGGGGTTTTAGTGAATCTCCACAGCCTGCCTCATCTATTACGCTTCATAGGATGTGACCATTACTCATGGGCTTGTAAATGTGTTTGCAAGTGCCATACCTCAAACTCCACAAGGATGCCCATTTGATATTTACTTTTCTGAAAAATGTGTGTGGGTGTGTGCTAGGGGAGAGTGGACAGGGTCATGGATTCGAATTTGGATGTGACAGTGACCATGTTGTTATCACCTGTCTAGTGTCTCTCAGCTGGGGAAATTGGAGGACTAGTCGCCTGGGTTATTCTCCAAGGCAACTATTCCAACACCTTATTGCTCTTGGCATGACCATCCTTCTGGAGCTTGATTTTCCTTGAGAGGAGGTTTAAGGTCATCTGTCAGGTTCAAGTTCCCTCATTTTTCTTCTGAACCAATTCAGTTTTTTTTCTTTTACACTCATTCTCCCCGAGGAAGTCGATTTTCAGTTCTAAGGTGAACCCCCAAGTCTTTACCTCCATGCACGCATCACGCTCAGAAACACATTCACAAACTCAGAACCTTTCTCATTTCTGTGCTCCCTCTCCGACGAATTCAGTCTAGCTCGCTGCATCAGCCCCTTTCTTATTAGTTCAGATGAAACGAAAAGAAAATCTCGTTTCTTTCTGGCAGCTGAAGTTCTTTCGCTACCTTTGCTTCCTTATCCCCTTGATTTAATCCCTCGCAAGCTGATCTTGAGCTCGCAAGAGGCTCTCCATAGCCTAATGCAATGACCTTTCCATTCGTCACTCCTTGTGGGAACAGCGATCTGGACTTCAGGCGTTCCCCTGCCTGCTTCTTTCCTTCACCTCTTCATCTCCTTCACCAGCTCCTCTTCCTCCTCTTGCCTCACACTCCAAAGCATTCTTTACACCACTTCTCACCCCTGTGCTGTCTCCCCTACTGCCATGACTTCTGCTAGTACCTGCACATAACCAAACCCCAAGGTCATATGCCTAGACCCCATAGCCCCTGGACCTCAGTGACATAGTTCTTGATTGATGTTTTTTCCTTGTCTCAAGCTCAAGTTTTCTATAACTAAATCTATCATTTTTCTTCCCCAAAGAAGCTTATTTTATTGACTTCTTTATTTCTGGCAGCATGTGCCCAGACATAATTTTCAAAATCTTGGGCTCCTTGTCCTTATGTTTTCTCTATCTGCAGTTCACCAAGTCCTATCAGTCCTTCCAGTTTTTGCTTGCAACCGGAGAAAGGCTAGGCTTCCTAGACTTCAGTCCCTCTAGTCCCTCCTGATACTTTATTCAGTATTGTAAATTAGCACTTCCATTATGTCACCTGTTCGCTCAAAATAATTTGGATGAATCCTTGTTGTTAAAACACAAACTCCATAGCCTGGCATTCCAACCCCATCCCCATCTGAGGGAAATTGGCCTTCCAGACAAATCCACAAAGGCCCACCGCAACAGCCTTTCACTCCTGCCACAGCGGATGCTGTTCTTTCATCCTGCCGTGGCTTGTGTGTCTAAGGCCTGCTCTTTCCGGGACAGATTTTACCTAACCCTACAGGCTCAGACCAAGTTCTGCCTGTCCCCTGAAAGAAATCCGACCTGGTCAGACCAGCTAGAAGTGAATACTTTCTCTTACACACTTCAATTACATTTTATATCTGTTTCACTACTTTTGAATATAGTATTATTGCTTTTAGATTTGTCTTCTGTAGAGTGTACATATTGTACCTGCCAAACGAAGCAAAAATAGTGCTCTGCATATCTGTGTAACCCCCACTTGCCCGTAAATGATTAGGAAATGCACTTTGGATCCTTTCTATGTCCATTACTTTGAAACCCCCTTTGCACATGTTACTTACTTAGTATGATATGTTTTGCAGTATAATATTAAACCATTCATAGTGTTAACAAACTATTAAATATCATTATGCACCTCCCCCTTTTTCTATTTTTTTCATTTTAATGATATTTGCTTGTAAAATATCAATTTTGATGTCTAAGGTTATTAACAGAGTTCTACCCCAGCACAAATACTCTAGTTTTCCCCTGGAACAATATTAATTATCATTCTAAAGGCTTTTAGCTGACTTCTCAGTTGTCACTCTCTGAAGGGTCCAAGGTAGGCATGGCTTTGTATTCCTATGGACAATCTTCTTAAACTACAAGAAAACATCCATGAAATTTGTCTTCAATTATGAATTACCAATTTAGGGATGTCGAATACATTATTCTGTTCCTCTGACTAATGTGAAGTTCTACTCTTTGAAGATTTTTAGATTTAGTTAAGGTATTAGTCAAATATTTTTGTGCTAAGTGACAGAAACGAACCCAACTTACACGAATTTAATCAAAGGGGAATTTCTGACTTGCAGAATTGGGGGGCCCAGGAGTGGCCTTGGCTTCATGCACAGCTGAACCCTAAAGCACGTTATTCCTGTTTTCTCTTTCTCTTCTTGTCTCCCAGTTCTGCCTCCCTGTGCATTGACCTCATTCTCTTCTATAGCAAATGGACATTCTCCACAAAGCTGGGGGAGAGGCTGGCTCCCAGTAGATCTCTCCCTATGTCTGTATATAACTCCAGAGAAAATTCTGATTGGCCCGGTTTGGGAATTGTGTCCAGCTCAGCTTTAGGTACTGGGCCAGCAGGATGGGCTTCCCTGAGTGCCTCCACCCAGGCCCAGTGATTTCAGTGGTGGGAAAGTCGTGGGTGGACCAAGCCGGCTGACAGCTGCAGAGCCACGTGGGGCTGGGGGAAGAGGTCCACAAAGGAGAGAGGGCTCCCAGAAGGAGAAGGATGCTGCTTGCTCGGGGCAGACAGA
Organism: Carollia perspicillata; assembly: GCA_004027735.1. Classification (NCBI taxonomy): domain Eukaryota; kingdom Metazoa; phylum Chordata; class Mammalia; order Chiroptera; family Phyllostomidae; genus Carollia; species Carollia perspicillata. Next base: position 1,396 of record PVKM010023568.1, on the reverse strand, counting down.
GAGTGAAAAAATGCACTCCCTTAGTCTACTGTATTCTATCCTTACCTTTCAGGACATGTACATTTTATTTTCGCTCTGCCTACATTTTTAAAAATGTTCCTGCAAAATAATGCAACTAACCCTCAACTAAAATTGTACTTACCAAAGTCGTTGTCCGTTATTGCCCTCCCTGACTCCCCAGCTCCAGCTCTAGTTCTGGAAACTCAGAGAGCTGTGATAATGTGCAGATGTTCTGTGCAGTCTCCCTGGCCCAGTGAGTCACGAGGCTGCCCCAGGCTTAAGTTGTGCAGGAGCTCTCTTCCATGATTTTCCGAGCCCCCATCCCGAGCCCTCAGAGGGAGGCCCAGGAAAGAATGTCTCTACTGAGGACGGCACTGCTTTAGAATCTCACCTGTTGGGAACTTGGTTACTGGGGCCTGGGATTCAGCTCAGTGCTGAGTAACCACAAACTCCTCTGACAGGTTCCGGTTTTTTCTGAAAGTTCATCTCCCTTAAAAACCTGCTAGAAGCAAAACAAAACGTAACAACCTGCCGCATCTGTTTAAAAGGACAGAGTGCATTCGTCTTAACTGGCTTCAATCTCAGACTTGCCTAAATGGCTTCATTTGACCTTTGGTCTCGGTGTGCATGAAGCAAAAACCAGCCTGTGAATACCTTCTGCTCTCAGGCCGTGTCTAAAGGTGAGTCATTAACCTCTGCTGGTCTCCGGATGTACAGCCAGAGTGACTGAGAGAGGTCTGAAATCAGTCTTGTAGGCCTGTTTACAAGCACAGAACCACGGTGATAAGGTGAGAACTCCAGCAACCCTGTTTACTAGGTGTGCGATCTTACATAAGTCATTTGACCGCTTGGTGCCTTATTGTCTTCATCTATAAAGTGGGCACAATAGTACCTAGCTCACAGGATTGTCCTGAGGATGAAATGACTTGGTACATAAAAGGGACTTAAAATGCTGCCTGTCACATGGTAAGCCCTATGTAAGTAACAGCCCTTTTTACTACTTTGTCCTCATTCTCATGACTTACCCACGTGCTAGTCTTGTCTCCCACAATGGTTTCCACCTTTGTACCTTGCTTTTGCTTACTTCAGCAAGGGCTTTAGAATTCCATTTTCTGATTTCCACATGATTATCTGACCGCCGGCGAGCAGGAAGAGGGCGGGGGAAGAGGTGAGGCTGATTAACAGCACCATCGGCCCACCTGTAACAGAGGAAAGAGTGGGTGCTGTAGACAAGGGGAATGGGAAAGAGCGTTGGAGAGAGCGAGATAGAGTCCCATGCACTGGCGTCCTTACTCCTATTTTGTGAGTAGTGTCTCAGGCTTAGTTCCCTAAATATAGAGCCTGAGGAAAGGATGCAGGCACATGCCATTTCTTGAGTGACTGCCCCTCAGCTAAG
>PVKM010023567.1:9230-21216 GCA_004027735.1 Carollia perspicillata | reverse complement strand
CATTCATCCTTGGAAGGTTTAGCCCGGATTTTAGGAAGTTATTTTGCAGTAAATGTTTGCCACTGGGGGCTGGGCCCACCACACCAGACAGAATGGTCTCTTACAGCTTTCCCTTGTCCCATCCCCTGTCCTCTGCTCTGGCCTCCCCCACCCTTTTCTCTAATGGATTTTTTAATGCCATGTTAGAGAATTAAAGTGAGATAGGAATCTTCAATGAGTCACTCTTTCCCTCCTTCCTCCACTGTAGTTTGGTGAACTTCAGATTTTTTAAATGAAAGAATGCTTTTTACCCCCATGAAAGCATAGGTGAAAAAAGAAAGGAGAGGGACATTCTCTCCTTGAAACAGTGTATTCAGTTTCCGCTCTGCAAGGGATTGCAGGTGAACGTACCCTGGAGTGGGAGGCACCTCCTTTCTGGCTTCATAGTACTTCTGAGGACTTGAAAGGAAAGGACAGCTCTGGGTCACAGTCTGCATCTGCACCATGGGAAGATCATTCATTTTCATTATCAACAATTTTTGCTCATGTTGTCAGGCATTGCAGACAGGAAGTATACAAAATAAATGGATCAGGATGTGTACTTTAGTGGGGAAGAGCAAACTTTATATTTTCATTTTTGCTAAGAAATGAGTTATGATTGTTCCCCTGTAGTCAAGCTAGGAGGGAGAAAACAGGCAAAGAATCTTGATGGCTTCTGACTCACAAATGAATTCGGGCCACTTTTATAGTGGTGGCATTATAAATTAAATTTCATGTGGTAATAGGGAGTAGATTACATTTTACTAGAGAAAAATGTAAGCCTTTAAAAATCAGAATATCATGAAGAAATTTATTATAAACAAACTAGTGAGAATATTTTCAGAGTGGTGAAATTAAATTAAAAGCATAATTTATACAGAAAGGGAAAGGCAAAAAATGTGCACAAAGGGACCTTTACCTCAGCACCAATAGAGGGGAGGAGGGGAAAGAGAAAGCGGGAGAAAAGCCGGTAGGGGGGTGGATAGACAGATGGTAGGATAGGCAGAAAGAAGGAAAAGCGGGTAAAAATAAATGGATGGATGGAAAGACAGCTACATCTTCATATTAATGTTTTACAAATATTTCTGAATTTTAATTGAAAGCCAACAAATTAATCCAGAGGTCTGTCTTCTCAAACACACATAGGGGGCAAAATATTGTATTTTCTCACCTTTCTCGCCTATTTTCTGTGACCGTTTCCCTTTTCTTAGTGACTGTTTACTAAAATTATGGTCTCCTGCTTCAGCTTGATCTCTTGCTTAGAGTCATATTTTCAGAAAAGTTTTATATTTTCTGGTTTGCATATCTTTAAAGAGTTTATTGCATTTTACAATCTCTCCCCTCTTTTTCAATTTAAAATTCTATGAGATTATAGTTTTGAATAGCTTCCATATTTATTTGCATGTAAAGTGAGGTGTGCTTCCTACTTCATTACCTAGTCCAACTATTGTATGGAAAAGAAATGCCTGAATTGTCACTGAGAAAAAGTCTTTCTATTTCTAGCAAACTGAACTGTCTCTTTTGTTTGTACACAAGACATTGATAAGTTCTGAGGGAAGTAGGGTGCTTCCTGCAATTTTAAAGGAAAGATGTGTAGATCTAGAAAATATTATTGCTATTTTACAATGTAAAATAAGCCAGTTACTTGCCCTGAAAGACCAGGTTCAGTCCCGTTACCTAGATTTTAATTCCTCCATTCTTTTCACTATAGTATGAAAGTAAATTGCTTCTTAATGCTCTCAGAACTTGGTGGGGTTTTCAAGACTTTAGACTTATTTAACCTTCTTCAGATATAAGAAAGAAGCATTTAATTGTTTACATATCTGTCCGGCTCAGATTTATAGCAAAATAGGTAGGTAGCTCTTTCAGTGAAATAGTACTATGTACTTAAACACTCGGAGTAAATCCTTCATGAATTGTTTAGAAACCACATTAATGTTGGATGTAATAAACCTCATTAAGTGTCAAGCTTATTTCAAAGAAAATTGTTTTTACTTTTGTCTGAAGTTGAAATGTAAATAAGTTGTAATATCCATCTCTGTCATAATTATTTTCCTTGAGTAAAGCTGCAGGGTTTCCCCCTCCCCTATTTGAGTCCTACCTACAATCCCACCACTTCAGTATAAGCATTAATTTACTAACCCTCAGAAAACTCATGCAGTTTCTCAGTGCGCATGTGCTTATTTCTCAGAAATCATTTTAGTAGAATTTGGTAAAAGAAATATTAGAGATTGACCTTTTAACAAGATCTCTTAGCTAGGAAATGCAGGATAGCTATTTCGATCTTGCCTCTGCATAGAAGACTTGAGGCAGAATAAAGATACATGTATATTTTTTATTGGAAATAAGATAATTATTGTCCATGATAACAATGGGGATAAAAAGGAATCACATCGTCTCAGAAAGACGGTAGAGTAGCTTCTGGATGCCAGTGGGAAGAATATGGCCAGTGAAGGCCTGGTCTGGAAAGGCAGCCTTTAACTGAGCCATGAATGTTGAGGTCTCAGTGGCTGTGGGAGAATCCAGTTAAGGTCATGCCATTGACTCTCGGAAACGAAAAGCCTGGGCCTGGCCTTACTTCCTTTCGCATTCTATATCCAACTGTAAGCCTGCCCATGAACTTGCGAGTCTCTCCCTGTCAGGCCCCTTTTCACTGCTACCACCCTGACCCACAGCAGCTCCTGTTGCCCTGTCCTCACAGCAGGCCTCCTTTCATTCACTCCCCGAACCCTCTGACCCAGCGATTTTCAACCCTTTCATGTCATATCACACATTAATTACTACAATTCTGCAACTCACCAAAACATGTACTATATTTTCTGCCAGTCTGACAAAAAATAATAGGCACAAAGTTGATTCATTCACACTGGACAGCTATTGTTGTGTTGGCTGTTGTCATTTTTTTATTTGACAGTCTCGGGGAAAAGAGGTCAGTGCCCCTGACTAAATAGTCAAGTATTGCATGTTTAAAAATCTCTGTGGCACACCAGTGTGCCACAGCAAGCTAGTTGAAAATCGTGCTCTAACTCTTTCTCCTGAGTTTTATTTCAAACGCTGATCTGATTAGACCACTCCCAGTCAGACACTTGAGTACCTTACCTGCCTCTTGGCCTGGTTCTCAAAATCTTCATAATGACTTAAGGGGGCTATTTAATCCTCTCCTTGCTCAGCTCCCCAGCTGCTTACGCCTGTTATAGTGCCCCCTACGAAAGCTGTTCCCTCTACCTGGAGACACCCACCCTCATCCCAATCCAATTCTTCTTTCCTTAGAGAGGCATTTCTTAAATTATTCCCTGACTTCATAAACCAGTTTAAAATGCCCTTAAACTGGGATTCTGTATCGCACTAGATAAAAGTCAAATTAAATACTTCTGCAATCAATTTATTAATAGCACTTTCCCACACTGGTGTGTAAACTCCTTATGTTATTGGGAACCATTTCGTATCCTATTAGAAATTATGGATAGCACAATTCTATTAGAAATTCAAATTTGGTTAAAGAGCAAATGAACATATAGACAGAATAAATAACTCTTGAAATTAAAGATAGAAAAAGAGATATTCATACTTTTTTCTAAAAACTGGATATAATATATATTTACTACATGCATATACAACTTATGCTGTGTAGATATCAATATGGAATTCCGAAAGTAAAAATAAATGTATTTTTCCCAAACCATGTTTTTGGTTTGGGAAAGCCTGTCTTCCCAAACCATGGTTATCCTGGAGCTTATTTTTTATATAGCTTCTTCCCGGCTTCCTCTCCACTGGCCCAGAACGGTATTCCATCTTACTTGGTCACCTTCAACTTCCTCTAAGGCTTCACTGGTCGTTACCTGCTATTGCCTTCCCACCCCATTTCTAGGTGTTTATTATCCCTGTGCTATATTTCCATAATACCTCATATACATGCCTGTTATTACAAATTGCATTATTGAATTAATAGTATGTCTTTACCCTCTTCATGCTCTACCCCAACGCCAACTGGTAGAGTGTAAGCTTCCGGGGTACAAAGGCTGTGTAACATTTGTTTTTATTTACTCAAGGAATAATAGGTGCCCAAATGATTACTGAGTGAATGAAAGATTTTTACTATGGTTTCTTCAATTATAAGAGAAAAATGGGATCCAAATGAATAGTTATATGATTTTTTATTTTACTTTAAAAACATGCTTCTCATATTTGTATTATAAACATTTTTATAACTAATTTATATTTTAGGGATATGTTTTACAACTTCCTTGTTGGTGCATATTGAGTTTAAGAGTCCTTTTGGAAAGTTAATTAGATATATTCTACATAAAGGAATACTTCTTGAATGCTAACATGTAGTATGATTTTTCAGATAATGAACTAGTAATTTTCATATTTGACTCACTATTTTTATCTGCTTTTGATACATATATAGTCAGCATCATCATCTTTTATGTTGAGACAATTATATTTTACTTATTAGTCATCTACATTTTCCAATTTTTCCTCACTATATATTTTAAAAAGTTTAAAGTTTTGCATAAAGGAATTATATAGGCCTTATTTTCCAGCTTATCATGTTCCACCTGATATTGTAATAATTAATAATAAAAACTATGTCTGTACATCTAAACAGGAAAAAATGAAATTAGATTATGAAAATACGAGTGCTGTTATTTCTTTTTTTCTCTGTTTGATAAATAATTTGCTTTTCATAATGTTCCTTGATAGATGTGATGAAAGCCAGTGCAGTATTGTGTGGTAATCAACAGAAGAAAACAATGTAATAATAACAAGAATAACAACATCCATGATAATAAAACAAATACACAAGACCACAATGATTAACAAAGTAAAACAGTAGTGATTCTACAAAAACATTAAAATCATTTTATATATGGTACATAAAATATAATAAATACATTAAACTGATGATTTGCTCTACATGGGCTGTGCAAATACACAGGAGTGGTTTCTGAAGGAGATACGCATTTTCACAATCCTTGCCAACCCTTAATGGTACTAAATGTTTTAATGTTGTAATGAGATTGTTCTATGTACTTGAGGATATGGCCATTAACAATACTGATGTTCATGTCACTCCAGTGTATTCATTTGTTTAATATTCAATCCTGCTACAAGCATTCGTTGAGTGTCCCTGAGTAGATAGTAATGACCTGCTTGACGAAGAGTGTTAGTTGTGGTCTTTAGAGCTTTCCAAATACCCATGAGCGAGACAGCATTGAAAAGAGAGTACTTTTCTGTACGTGACCCTAAGTTCTATATTGCACTGTACTAAAAAAAAGAAAAATAATTGCTGAATACTGACAATAATATGTTTAAGTTATAATGGGGCAAGGTATTCTGTCTCCTTATTATCCAGAGCCATTAGATTTATTCACATGAATATGGGATTAGCCTTTATCTCTTTGAATATCTTTGGAATTTTGGCGTTTGATATATTCTTGTAGAATGTACTTGGAAAATCAGCATACAGTTTCAGAAAGGGAAAAATGCTAGAAACAGCAATAGTTTGCTACCTAGGGCACTAGGAGCAAAATACCTACTTAGTAGGTAAGAGGATGAAGACCACTTTGAAAAGCAGAGATTTTATTTAGAATAAAATTTGCACAGAGCTTAGCAGGCTGTGTGTACTCATTGTATACTAAGTGCTGAATTAGGCACAATGGAAAATTTGTACTTGCCTCTGAGAACTAAGAATACAGTTGGGGATTCATAATGCAACCTCATCAACATCCAATTTAGAAACTTAGAAAAATCATAGGGCAAATAGACTTAGCCACCCAAATGGATAATTAAGGCACGAACAAGTTTTTGAAGTTAGATTCCTCAGGAGGAGCTTCATAAAGACATGAATTTCAAATCAGGTACTGTAGAGAAAAATGGATTAACAGGAAAACTCAGAGAATGTATTCCAGACGAAGATGGAGTTTCATAACTATTTCTTGGCTCAATGATTATACTTATATGCAAAACAGTTATCCACAGAGACCAATAAAATTACTTAAGATGGTTTTCCTTCTTATTCTGTTTTCAAAATTGCAGTTGAAATCTGGAGAGACAGCTGCCAACATTGCTAGAGAGCTGGCTGAACAGACACGGAATCATTTGAATGCCGGAGACATCACCTACTCTGTCCGTGCCATGGATCAGCTGGTAGGCCTCCTGGACGTCCAGCTCCGGAACTTGACCCCAGGTGGAAAAGACAGTGCTGCACGCAGCTTGAACAAGGTGAACACCTCCGTGATATAGAACTGTAAAGTTGTAGTAAAGTCAGTGAGACTTCCTTGGTTAATTTCTTTTTCAAATAAAATCAGAGCATTCTAAAGAGCACTGCTAGTTACCTAGTCAGTTTGTTTCACTATCTCATTATGATTATGACTCTGTTTAGCTTTTAATCCCCCAAAATGATAATCTCTCCATATATGTTTTGAATTTACACTTCTATTTTTTTATACTATTTACTCTGCTCTGTCTGCTAAATTCTGGCAGGATCAATAAATGTAATTTATTTTGTTTCTATTTTTTCCTTTCAAATGTTTATATTAAAATGATTAACAATAAAACAAATGTCTAATCAGTAAGTAGAAATTTAGAAAATAGAAACCATGAGAAAGGATATTAGCAATCCACTCTAGGTATTTAAAAAATGAAATAATTTAATCTAGTTAATATTATATTTAAAAACTCCCTGGGCAGGTAACTAGGTTTTAATTTGTATTTCCTTTTGATATTTAAAATACTAAGATTTTATATCACTACAATGAAACTTAAAAGGTCTGATGCATTTCAGCAAATTTGATAGTAAATAATCCATTTTTAAATTTCAGAAGGCATACATTTTATATATTTTATTTATATTTATAAATGCAAATATATACATTATACACACATATAAGCATTTTATATGTATATTGTATATAACCTATATACTATATAAACACCTTATTTACATAAATATATAAAATGTATTTTATATATTTGTAATGAATATAATTTATGTAACAACATATCACATGGTGAATCAACTTTATGGTAAAAATATATTAGAATTGCTACCATCAAATGACTTGTGTCCCCTGAAAAGTATTTCTGTGGCAGAGATGATTAAAATCCGTTATTAAAACTGGATTTTAAAGCCTTGACTATCATGATAATCTTACTACTTAAACAGTAAGAATTTGGCACTAACAATGTCCTTCATGGAATTCACTAAATGAACATTTCCCTTTAAAATGAAAAACGACTTTGTAGCATAGTATATGTGTGCGTGTGTGTGTATATATATTTCTTTTGTGTGTTATTAAACTAAGGATCTCACCCATTAAGATGGAAGAAATTTTTTAAATAGTGATGGTATGACATAAGAAAGCCTGATTTTTATCTGGCAAGTTCTTTTGTTGCAATTTCATGCTCAGAACCATACTCAGTTTTATCTTTTAGATAAAATTATTATTTTTTTGCAGAGCATAAGGTAGTTATTTTTTGTCCGTTAAATTCATGATAAAATCAACCAAGCCCTTGGTAGAATATAATCTACAATTGCCTAAGTAATCTGGGCATGGTGTGATTTTAATGTGTTATTATGCAGGCTGACTAGATGCTATTAATGAATATTGCTGCCAGCTATTGTTATCATAATGTAGTGCAAGTAGTAATTTCTATTAATGTTACATATCCATAACATTACTTGTTATAGCAATACTTTGTATCTTTATTTAAAAGTAGTGCTGATGTCTGAAAATATCAGGTAAAGCTGGCAATTAATGTCACATTCTAACTGGCTACAGCTAATCAGCTTGCCTTCTCTGAATATCAAGTAACTACATAATGGGCAAATTTCCATTTGTGAAGCTTTTTAATGCTCTCTTTTTTTCCCCATTTGGCTCTTTTTAATTGTTTATATAATGTGGTTTGTCATATGTTAATTTGCATGGTGTGGTAAAGAGATGGGAGGGCAAAGGTTATTCACCTGCTTGCTGGCTTGTTCTCATTTCCTGTGGTTTGCACTGTTCCCTGAAACAGTTATAACCCATCATATTTGCAAAGTCAACTCCTTACCAATCAATCGTGCTCCACGTTGAAATTCTGGAGGGTTTAGAGTCCTGCAAAACTGAAGATGCGAGTCAATGATCCAATTGACAGCGCTGGTAATTTACTTGCACTCATTCCTCACTTAATTCTTTAGAGGAGTAACAGCTCCCTGCCGGTTGAAGAATGCGTGCACTAAAGCTGGGAGAGTGTTAGCCACACAAAAGGCATCACAGTGACTGCTTCTCAAAACTGAGTAATTTTCTCCTTCAGCAATCAAGGCTATGGAAGGGAAAAAATATAAGAAAGAGTAGGAAGCCCACATTCTAATTTATGTAATTTGGGGTCATTTACTTAAATAGTGCAAATAAGATTTTTATTCTTTTTTATTATTGGAAAAAATGTTTGGGACTGAACATGACTTTCTGTTAATCTTTGCTCAGTAAAACATCATTGTGTATGCAAATAAATAAGTAAAAACAGGCTTCTTATCCCCCAGAAGTTTCTAAAATGTATACATTTTTATTTGCTCAGAACTGTCAAAAGAAATTATTTAAGAAATAAAAGCACTGGTAAATCAGGATATTGTTTACAATCTTTTAATTAGAAGTTACTTATCTCTTGGTAGTTGTCCCTTAGAATCAAATAGTCATAATGAGTGGGCACTTCTGTTTTTCTGATAAACAGAATTTTTTGTATGTTTGAACATATAGTTTGTGGTTGCATACTAACCATCTATATAATATGTAAACCACAAACAACATCCTATCTTTGAAAAGTGGGTTCCAAATTTTTGTCATGAATTACTTAACTTCACATGTCTTCATTTGTGGCCCATGAATTAATAACTAACATGATGGGAAAGGTATCATTTCAAATGAATGAAGTATATTGATTTTTACTAATGTCTACTAAGTTTATTTCAAGATTTCTTTCCATCATTAACAGCTTCACACCATCGAGTTTTCACTTGGGTTGTCCGGCAAGTGTGTTGGCCACTGTTTGTCAAGCCAGGGCTTACATTTTGCTGCTGCTTAGCGCTCATTCTCTTCTGGAAAGTAGTACACAACAAAATACAGTGTTTTGTGTAGATGTGTTCTTTTATTTTTCTTGTTCCTTCTGTCACTAACTTGTTTTTTCTATTCTGTGTTTAATCTGCTGTCTTAATGGATTCAGCTTCAGAAAAGAGAGCGCTCTTGCAGAGCCTATGTCCAGGTACTTTCTGCGTTTTTATCAATGTGTTAAGTTGTTGAATTGTCTTTGCTGGTGGTAGCATGTATGGGCATCTGAAAGATATATATATATATATATATATATATATATATATATATATATATATATATATATATATATATATATATATGATGAACACTGTGAACCAGAGAAATTTCAGGGAGGGCACCAAGGGTGGGGATGGAGAAGTCATATGAAAGGGTATGTGCTGGAAAGATGTGGCAATACCGATGCTCCGTCATACGAGAGACCCAAAGGCTAAGAAGGAGGTGCGACTTGGGGTGTGAGAAATGTGATCAGCACTAAAAGGTGAGTTGGGTGTAATGTATTTCTCTCTGATTTCTTCAGAGAGGTGTGTATGAAAGCATTTCATTAATATATTGGGACAGCTAATGTTTGAGTAGCACGTCATTCAGAATGACAGTCGGAGTCATGTAAGATAGGAATAGCCCAGGATACTCGCTATACTGTGCTTCTATACCACAGTGCTCAAGGTAGGCTGCAATTAATCCCAAAGTAAATGTAACTTTTCTCCAGTTAACATGGTGCATTCTGTTTCTAAGCAAGATAAAAGCCATTTCAATATTTATGAGTTACGTATGAAACAAAAAATCCCAGTAATAAGCTTTATAGTTCTTTTTACAAGAAAGGAAGAAAGGCACTGTAGGGGCGGAAAATTTTCCTTCCTTCCGCTCTAGGTTCTTTGGCTGGTCTAATAATAAAATTGATGTGAGACAGATTAGCAGGGGAAAAAAAGAATTTTAACTATGTGTAGGAGCCCTATGAAGACATGAGACTCAAAAGCAGTTGTGCAGTTGGGGTTTATATACCATTCTGGGCTATGGAAAGGGATGGGGCCTGGTGCTTCAAAGGGGAGGAGGGAAACGCACAGGAGAATGAGAAGCACAGATGTTTGGTAAACAGATGTTGGCCCTGCCGAGCGATCTTTCAAATTAAAAAAATGACTTTTCTGGTAATAGTTCTTTTTCTGATGTAGGCTCCCTATCCAAATTCTTTTAGGTAGTTAAGGGAGAGGTAAAAATGTTTCTGAGTCTGCTGGTCTTGATGATCTTCAGCTAAAAGGCATCCACATGTCAAATTGAACAGTTTGGTGTGCTATATGATGCTCTCCTTCATCAAGAAGGAAGGAAAAATATGAAACCGTGACTATAAACTTTATTCTTTATGTATATCATATCATTTTTAAAGAGGAAGGCTAGTTTCATATACAAAGAAAGATACCCTCAGAAACTAAAGTTGCTGGTTCTCAGACTGGCAGTACAGAAACTAAATCTGATCAGTTTATTCACAAGGAGGGTACTTTGGGAGAGAGTCATTTAAAAGGCAGGAATAATTTGAACATCAAATAGATGTTAGGAAGATAAGTTTTTACATTTTACTTTATGAAATAGTGAATCTTTGTCAGAAACTGTGCAAGTTTATTTTTCTAAGGTTTAAGGAAAGAAAATTGCTTTGGGGAAGATTATATAAATATATACATATATATGTGTGTGTGTGTGTGTGTGTGTGTGTGTGTGTGTATATATATATATATATACATACACATATACATCCTCTCTTCTTAGTATGTGTGATAGAGTAATGAAAGTATTCTCCATTATTGAAAGTATTCTCCAGCATTGAAAGCTGAAGATCATTTCTAGTCAATTTTAGAATTGTTTTTTATTGCAATCTGTGCTAACCCCTCAATGGGGCCTTGGAGATAATCAGCCTTTCAGTATGTAAATCTGTGAAATGCACAGTCATTCAAACACAAATCTCTGATGGCAAATTAATAGCACAGTTTATTCAGTGGCTGATTTCCTGGTGTTATAATTGCCTGGCTATAGGTAAATGTTTCCTCTATTGACCAAACATCTTCAAAACACCAAATACACACAGAATATTAGTTAAGAGGAAATGCTTTGTTTGTTAATACATGGCATCACTTCTGTTAGTCTTAATTATTCTATGAATTTCTAGAGTGAATAAATAATACTTTAGTCTATTTGAATTTTAAAGACTTGTGTTCACTATTGTTTCTATGTTCAAAGCATGTTCTGAACTCTCTATAAAATAGGAATGAAATATACTTGAAGAACTTCATGTATTAAATTTGAAAAAAGACCCCTGGCTGGTGTGACTCAGTGGATTGAGTGATGGCCTGGGATCCAAAGGGTTACCCATCTGATTCCCGATCAGGGCCCAGGTGCCCAGTGGCGGGTGCTCCAGAGGCAACCACACATTGATATTTCTCTCCCTGTGTTTCTACCTCCCTTCCACTCTGTCTAATAAATAAGTAAGTAAGTAAATAAGTAAAATGAAATGAAAAAAAATTCCATGAGGCCAATGCAACTGGAGCCAAAGGTGGCTGAAGGAGAAGGTGGCAATGGGGCAAGAATCTCCAGGGGGGCAAGGGCCCAGATCTGATAGTCCATTGCAAGGACTTCAGCTTTTATTCAGAGGGATCGTGTAAACCTCTGTAGGTTTCTGACCAGAGATGACATGAACTGATAAATTGAAAAAGCGGAGGGTAGATTATAACAGGAAAACTAAGGGCTGAAACAAGGTGACAATTTAGAAACAGTGAATAGAGGCAAACTCATGTATACAGAGAAGAGATTGACAGCCGTGGGGGCAAGGAGGAGGGAGGTTATGCGGCTAGGTGAAAAAGGTGAAGAGATTAAGCAAAAAAAAAAAAAAAAAA